>CAUYLG010049928.1:0-36549 GCA_963573385.1 Cacajao melanocephalus
CCTCCTGGGTTCAAGCAATTCTCCTGCCTCAGCCTCCCTAGTAGCTGGGATTACAAGCACCCACTACCTTTTGTACTTTTAGTAGAGATGGGGTTTCATTATGTTGACCAGGCTGGTTTGGAACTCTTGACTTCGTGATTCACCTGCCTTGGACTCCCAAAGTGCTGGGATTGCAGGCGTGAGCCACCAAGCCTAGCACATATTTTTTAAAATTAAATTTTGGTGCGTCTTTTATTATTAAACATACTAGCACTTCGTTCAACGTGTTGCAGGTGTTTCTCTGTGCCTGTCATGCTTCCTTTGATTTTGTTTACGGACTGTTGCATTGCACAAAAGTTTTTAATTTTCATATACTCAAATCTGTCAATTATTTTCTACTACAGCTTTTGGGTTTTTTGTATTGCTTCTTTGCAACTAACGCTGTTAAATTGTTTTTTTTAAAAAATAGATCTTTAATTATTATATAAGGTAGACAGTTAAATTTATTTTCTCCTGAATGCACAGTTAACTATTCTTTTACCCCTTATTGAAAAATTCATAATTTCTTCATTGGTATCTACTGTCATATCATGTGTTGCATTTTGGTATATATTTTTATGGATTTGGGACATTATTCTATTTTCTTTGAGATGCCTATTTGTATGCCAAAAACATACAGTTTTGATTACCGTAACTGTAAAAATAGTATAATACTTGTTACCACAAGCTCACTGTCACTTTCCTTTTGAAATTTTCTTAATAAGTACATTTATTTTTTCATAAAATTTTAGAATCAATTTGTTAAATTAAAAATCTTTCTTTGCCATTACATTACATTCATATAGTAATTTGAGAAAAATTGATGCTGTTAAGGCATTAATTCTTCCCATCCAGGAAATATATCTATTTAGGTCTTTTAAAAAGTATCCTTCAATTTTTAAAAATTAATCTTACAATATCATTATAATCTTTTTGTGCAATAATTTATGTAATTGTTCTGTATTATGAACATTTAGATTGTTCCCAAATTTTTACTCTTATAAATAATGCTGTAATAAACATAGTTATGGGAAGTGTAGGAAAAAATTTTGCCTTTGGGGAATTAACTTCCTTTGTCTAAAATTCCAGGTGAGGCCTAACTAGGTCAAAGGGCATGTACTTGTTTATGGGTCTTGAAATATGAAAGCTTTCTTTTATGAATTCAGCTGTCAGCATTCTCTCTGTTGCACTCTATATCCAATTAGGACAAAGGCCTTAAATATTTTTGTCCCTTCTGCTGTTATTGCCTCTATGTGTCTTCAATTCTTTACTTCTTTCTCTTCAATAGCCCCCTGGCTGGACTCACCTTCACCAATCTTGCCTATATCAAACTCAAATGCTTTCATGGTAAATCTGACTACATTAGTCCTTGAATTAAAATTTTTTAATGGCATCTACTTCCCACAGAATGAAGTTAGAACATCCCCTCTCTTGCTGATTTCACTGGGCTTTAGAGTAGTAGCTCAATAAATATCTACAGTGTGTTTGAATCCATCGTCTCTTCTTGGAATGTTGTTTCTCACCCCTCATCTAAAAACCCTACCCATTCTTGATCTTCAGACTCCGCGGAACTTTCTTCCTAAGCTCTGCCTGATCACTCCAACTCTGAAGGCACTGTGCTTGCTTCTGTCACATAGCACTTGCAAATGGGTTTATAATACATCTGCTTTGTTCTACCTCCAAATATCATTGTGAGGCTGATATGAGTTGACATTCGGTTACTTATAAACCATGTGTAAATATAAGGCACTGCTATTATTAGACAACGTGTCCTTCCATCTAAGGAAATCCACACTGGTGGATAAGCAGTGACCTAAGTACAACCAGCCTTTATGAGCATGGGAATGGGCATCATTTGCTCCATGGGACGATGCTAAGAGAGCTGGCCTATTGACTGATAAGAACTCATGTCTCCCAGACTCAAAGAGGGAAAACTGAGCCTGTTGAATCAAATGCAGCAGTTTTTAGTCTCTGTAATGGCTGCATAGATGTCTTCAGGCCACTGTGGTCTGAGTCCTGCTATTCAAAGTACTGTCTTAAAGCCAGGTGCGTTGGCATCATACTAATTATCATTTTAACCCTAGGCCTAACCTATCAGTGAACCCAGAAGGGATTAGAGTGAATTGAATTGATAATTAGTTTAAACCACAATGAATGATTTCAACTTATTAGATTGTGATTAATCATGATCTTATTAGAAATGGAAGCTCTCAGACCCCACCCCTACCATCTGAATCAGACTTCGTATTTTTTATTTAATTTATAAGGAACATAAATTTATTTCTCACAGTTCTGGAGACTGGGAAGTCCAAGATCAAGGTGCCAGCATTTGGTCTGGTGAGAGACTTCTTGCTGTATCAGACTTTATATTTTAACAAGATCCCTAGATAGTTCATATGTACATTAAATTTTGAAGAGTTATTTTCTAGAGAAGTGACCTCCAAACTTTTCTGTTCATCATCTCAGCAGTAAAATCATTTTTACCGTGCCTTTCCAAATACATATGTAATTTTAGTCATAAATTATATACATGTACTACTGTATTATGAATAAATGAAAGTAGAAATATTTAAAGAATAAGATAAGATGAAACAAAAATTTGACCATGGAATACTACACAGCCATAAAAAAACTCCCAAATCATGTCCTTAGCAGCAAGATGGATGCAGCTGGAGATCATTATCCTAAGCAAATTAATGCAGGAACAGAAAATCAAATACCTCATGTTTTTTATTATAAGTGGGAGCCAACCATTAAGTACGCATTGACGTAAAGATAGGAGCAATAGACACTGGGGGATTCTAGAAGGGGAGGGAAAGAAGGAGGCAAGGACTGAAAACTATCTATTGGGTACTGTGCTCATTGATGACAGGGTCACTTGTACCTCAAACCTCAGTGTCATGCAATATAACCATGTAACAAATGTGTGCATGTACCTCCTGAATATAAAATAAAAGTCAAAATTATTTAAAATAATAAAATAAAATAGTTTTATTTTTAACAGTATGAAACCAATGAGGCCTGAAAATTATTAGTTATCAAAATTTTAATGAAAATAATGTAATGAAGTATGCTTTTCTTAAAAAAATAAAAGATGTTGGCTTAACACTTTGAGACACGGTCATATGAAGATCTGGTTCTAAGTTTAGTTTATTTTTAGTTTTTAATATTAACACCTATTATGGCTGAAAAATATACTACACAAAAAGTGGTAGAAACTTTCTTCTTGTTCAGCAAAACTTATTCACTTTTTTTTAAAAAGTGAATGTTTTTAGGTTGTAACTTGCCATAAAATTCATGCTCATTAGTATATAGTTCCAGGAGCTTTGACAAATGCAAAAAGTCACATAACCATCACAGTCTAGGTGTAGAATGGTTTCATTACCCCCACCCCGCCCCAAAATACTCTCATGCTTCTGTGTAGCCAAGCACTTTCCCAACCCTGTCCCCTGGCAACCACTGATCTGTTCTTTCTCCATACAGTTTCCCTTTTCCAGACTGCCATGTAAGTGGAATTGTACAGTATATAATGTTCTTTCACTCAGCATCATGCATTTGAGATTTACATTTTGGGAACAATTATCTTTTGTAAAAGGAAATGGACAACTCAGTATTAAATCCAGCAACTTTTTTACTACTTTGTTATGAAATAAACGGGAAACTTCTGTGTGTTACCAGACATTTTTATACTCACTCCCTGTTTTGTTAAGTTTTATGTTCTAAAGGTCTTGCTTTTATAAAATAAACTACATTGATGAAAACCTGTAGCACATAAAAGGCAATCAACCAGTGGAGGTACCATGGCAACCCCTGTGTGTTTGCTGAACTCTTTCTAATTCTGGAGATTATCTTGTGTAGTTTCCGGCACTTGTGTTGAGCTAATTTGAGAACTCAGTGAAGGCACTCTTGTCAATCCCGACGCTAAATTTCAGTAAAGATTAATTTCTTCCTTTCTTAGAAAGAATACCCCAAATAACTATGACATCATTTTCATTCTTCAACTCACTGGATTATATTGTATACCTAGGCATATACTTCTTTCTTAGAGAGCTTTGCTTTAGAGCCATAATTCTCAAACATAGCTGTGCATCAGAATAACATGAAGTGATCATTAAAATGCAAATTCCAGGCCCCATTGCAGGCCTATTCGATATGTGTCTCTGGGGAAGAAAAGCCTAGGCAATTGTATTTGATATGTTTTCCCAGAAGACTCTTAGTGCCTCGCTACTCAGAGCTGGGTCTAGAAGCACTACCTGAGAGTTTGTTGGAAATGAGAACCGCTGGCTTCACCCCAGGGCCGCTGGATCAGAATCTGATTTTAAGAAGATCTCCAGGTGATTTATATGCATATGAAAGTTTGAGAAGTGCTACTGTAGTGCCAGAGTTCCTAAACCCCAAGTGGCTGTAAAGTGCATGTTCTTCCTGAAGTCTCCAAATGGCACCTGGGGAAACTGACTCAAATTTATGTGCATCTCCAGCTTTAACTGATTAGACGGGATATAAGGGCAGGCCGTTGTCATGAATTCTAGTGACCAGATTGTAACACTGAAGAATCGTATGACTGAGAACATACTGTCATGTAAATTTTTAATGAGGTCTCTGATACATAGTGAATATTCTTTTTTAAATTGTGATAAGAACATTTAACATGAGATCTTCCCTCTTAACAAAATTGTAAGTGTACAATACAGTACTGTTAAATATAGGCACAATGTTGTACAGCAGGTCTCTAGAACTTATTCAACTTTCATAACTGAAACTTTACACCTGTTGACCAAAATTCCCCTTTCTTTTGTCCCAACAGCCTCTGGCAATCACCATTGTACCTCTGCTTCTGTGAGTCTATTTTAGAAAACCTCATATAAATGTGACCATGCAACATTTGTCCTTCTATGACTGGATTATTTCACTTAGCATAAAATCCTCCAGGTTCATCCATGTTGTCACATATGACAGGATTTTCTTTTTTTCAAGGTTGAACAATATTCCATTGTATATATATATATATATATATATATATATATATATATATATGCCACATTTTCTTTATTCATCCATGTAGGGACATTTAGGTTGTTTCCATATCTTGGCTATTACGAATCATGCCACAATGAACATAGGAGTGTTAATATCTCTTTGAGATCCTGAGGTTTCAATTCTTTTGGCTATAGACCCAGTAGAATGATTACTGGATCACATGGTAGTTCTGTTTTTAATTTTTTAAAGAACTTCCATACAGTTTTTTGTAGTGGTCACACCAGTTTACATTCCTGTCAACACTGTACAAGCGTTCCAATTAGTCTACATCATCACCATTGCTATCTTTTGAATCTTTAAAATAATAGCTGCCCTAACAGATGTGAGCTGATATCTCATTAGGGTGTTGATTTGCCTTTCTCTGATGATTAGTGACGTTGGGTATCTGTTACAAATAGGGACAATTTTACTTTTTTTCCTTTCTGATTTGGATGCTTTTTATTTCTTTTTCATGCCAAATTTTCTGGATGAACTTTTAATACTATGTTGAATAAAAGTGGTGAGAGTGGGCATCCTCATTCTGTTTCCTGACATTAGAGGAAAATATTTGAGTTTTTCACAAATTAAGAATGATGTTATCTTTGGGCTTGCTATACATGGCTTTTATTGTGTTGAGGTGTTTTTCTTCTATTCCTAGTTTGATGAGAGTTTTTATTACAAAATGGTGAAGGATTTTATCAAATGCCTTTTCTGCATCTGTTGAGATGATCATGTGATTTTTATCCTTCAGTCTGGTAATGTGGTGTATCATATCCATTGCTTTGTGAATGTTGGACCATCCTTACATCCCAGGGATAAAGCACACTTGATCATGGTGTATGATCCTACTAGTGTGCTGCTGAATTTGTTTCACTAGTATTTTGTTAAGGATTTTTGCATCTATATTCATCAGGAATATTTGCCTGTAGTTTTGTTGTCTCATAGTTTTATCTGGCTTTGGTATGAGGGTAATGCTGGCTTCATAAAATGAGTTTAGAAGTATTCTCCCTTCTTAGATAAGTTGGAAGAGTTTGAGAAGAAAAACACTGAACAAAGGAAGCTTTCACCACTGAATTTTCACCATTTCAACAGCCTCAGGTGACAAGGACCAGTGGCTGGAGGCAATTGCTTCCTTCCTGCTTCAAGATGAAGACTTCACTGAGCTTTGTTTTCACTGGTGCCTGAGGTGCGGGAATTAGGGAGAATCCCAGAGGCTTTTCTAGAGTAAGGCTGCTTTGATGTCTTTGCCAATGTTTATTTTTCTAACTGAATTTACAAATAGGGAAGGTTATTTTTAGTGACAGAAGCAAAAGCTCAACAGTTCTTTTGGGGATTTAGATGTGGGAACTTGATTCTTCCTACTTCTCTCTCCTTAAGCTTCTTCTCTTTTCTCCCAAGGACGATTTTTCTGGACTCAAGAAAATGTGATATGGAGGAAAAAAACACTGGGCTGGGACCCAAAAGGACTGAGTCTTGTTTGGACTGACACCAATGAGACATGGGTTTGCTAGTGCAGAGGAGGCGGAGTGGAGTGGTAGTGAGTCACAGGAGTGCTGAAAACGGACGAGCCACTGAGTGTCTGCTTCCACTACTTACTGGTTATGTGTTTTAGGCAAATTATTAACCTCTGTCCTTACGTATAACATGGGAATCATAAATGTACCTACCTCATAGGACTGCTTCAAGTGTAACATGAGGTAATTGACACTAAAAGCACTTAGAACTGTGTAAGGCATGCTCTTAACTTTCCGGTTCATACTGTTGCTGGCAAGCCAGTCATCAACGTTATGTCCAAGTGCTGGAATCTCATCACATACAAATGTCCTGTAGACCTGGGTATCATCTGATGCAGAAAAAAGAAGGCAAAGTAGGCTGGTTTTCTTCAGTCACATAAAGGATTGTCACACAAAAAAGATGTTTCTTCTGAATTGCTTGGAACATTTGTTGGAGTTTAATTCAAAATACTGGAAATAATCAGTGGTATTTGTATGCATTAGTAATGAGTTATCAGAAAAAGAAATTAAGGAAATGATCTTGTTTACAATAGCCTAGAAAAAAAAATACTTGAGAATAAATGTAACCAAAGAGGTGAAAGATCTGTACACTGAAAACTGTAAACATTGAAGAAGAAAAACAATGAAGAAATTTTACCCTATAATCAATGGAACTTGAGAATAAAAATCACCATTTTGCAAAACAGTGAGTCTTCACAACTGAAATAATTCAAGCCAAAACGGGCTCTTTGCTTGAATTAGCCTAGAAGGCTCTCCTCTCTAAAATATGACTCTAGAAAAGCAGGGAGATTCCTCTTCTCCTTGTGACAAGCTAAAAGTTACTTCTCAATCTCCTTACCATTCTTACTGCTGTCCTGATCCCAGCAAGGGGAATAGTTCAGTTCTTTTCCAAACAGAAATGATGGTGTCGGTTGTGGTCAGAGCTGGGTGGAGCCATCTTTCAGATGGGGAAAGTGATGCCAAAAGTCTTGCATTATGGTAGGAAGAGCAAAGGTAAGATCAATAAATGCTTGGAAATGTAAAAGCTACAGGATATCCCTGGAGCAATAAGAGTTAGTTAATAATGAAAAACCAGCAAGTTAATATAGAAAGCTTAGTTTAATGAAATCACAAGTGAGTGTTGGTAGGCTGTGGAAGTATTCACACACAGTGCATGCACACTGCTATCTCTTTCAGTTTCTCTGACTGCCGTTACCACATTTCTTGACTTTCAATGACAAGATGTACTTGTGAATGAGGTTTCCAGCTGTGACAACCCTCAATCACTAATGTGTAGTCATAATACCAAATATCTCTGATATCCTCTCCCACTAATCGACTGTCTTTCCCTGCTTATATCACTGGTTTTCATAGTCACTTTGGGCTGCCATTACAAAATACTGTAGACTGAGTGGCTTAACTAACAAACATTGATTTCTCATAATTCTGGAGACTGGGACTCTGAGATCAGGGTGCCAGCATGGTTATGTTCTAGGTGAGGGCTCTCTATGTGGTCAGACAGCTTCCTTCTTGTATCCTCATGTGGAAGAGATATTTGTGGTATCCTTCATCTCTTTCTAAAGGCACTGATCCCATGATGGGGGCTCTACCCTCATGATCTCATGTAAACTTAATTACTACACAAAGACCCAACCTCCAAATACCATCATCTTTGGGATTAGGACTTCAACATATGAATTTCTGGAGGACACGAACATTCAGTCCATAGCGCTGGTCTACTTACTCTTGCCCCTAAGCCTTTGCACTGGCTCTTCTTGTTGCCTGGAACATTCTTCTCTCCCATATCCACATGTCTCTTTTCCTGCTTCCTTCAGGCGCTTTTTCAAATATCACTTGTTTCCTCTCAGTGATGACTTCCCTGACCTTCCTGTTTAAAATGACCTCCCATGGCCCTCACTGTCCTCTTTTTCTGTTACTGTATACCATAGCACTCATCACCTTCTTTCGCAGTTTGAGTTTCCTCAGAACCAAACCTTGTGCCAGGATTTCAAGTGTACGTGGTTTATTCAGGAGATGCCTTATAGTGATTCCACTCAAATGGAGAAGGAGCTGGGATATTTACATGCCAGTTTCCACTAATCATAGATTGTGGGCTATTTGGGAGTGGGGTGTTAATTTCCCGGCATTTCTCCTCAAGGTGGGCAAATAAGCCTTCTGTAACTTTGGAAGAAGATCTAAGGCAAAGTGATGCAGATGCTGGTCCCTGAAATAGCAGGGAGTGCACCAGAATGCTGAGGTCCAGGGATGTGGGCGAAGCACTGATAATATCTGCTGTATCATGTGATAATATACTACATAGCTTATTATTTATATCATATATATGTGTGTGTATATATATATGACATAGTTATATCATATATATATATATACATTCTTTCAGAATGTAAGCTTTATGAGACAGGTATTTTTACCATTTAGCTCACTGCTGAACTTAAAATGGTCTCTAGTAACCTGGCATATGTTGGTGTTTAATAAGTGTTTGTTGAATGAATGAATGATGTAAATGAGAGATTTTAAGCTGTGAGTTGTAATCCATCCAACAGATCATAAAATTAACTTAATGGCTCCTTACCAGCATTAAAGAAATAGAGAAACACAAAAAAATATCAGAGTATACTGCAGGTAGTAAGGGTAATACTACTGTAGAAAATATGTCACTGCACTTATTTAATGTGCAAATTATAATTATTAAGTTAAATAAAAATATACATATCTATTTTGAGTCCTAAAGTGAAATGTGATTTTCACTCTAGGTTGTGATATTTGACCATTATTGATCAATTTTCTCTGTTTAGAGACTTGGGGATCAAGGCCCAGAGAAGTAAAGGCTTCTGTTCCCAGGTCACAAAACTGGGCCCAGGCAAAACACTCCCTGTGGCATCATAGTTTCTCTGGCTGTCTAGCAAATGACAGACACTGGAAATTTATTTTGTGGAACAGAGGCCTCCAGTCAGGTCTCCTTCCGAGCCAGAGGAAACCAGATCCTTTGTATATATCTGAAAAGCTAAATTGCAAACCTGTGAGTATCCAGTGTTCTGTGGGTGGCTGAGAGACTGGCCTGGCTACAGTACAGCTTCAGTCACAGCATCTGCTTGCCAGTGTCCTTGCGTTCTGTGCATCAGGGTTGAGCTGGCTTTGCCATCTGCATCAAAACACAGCCTTCCCACAACTTGCCTGGCCTGCACTGCCCTCAATACAGTCATTAAAAAAATATTGACATGTTGGGGTCATGTCCCATTAGTGATTTTCTAAAGCATTATCTTTATTATTGTTTAATTCCACCTTTAAAATTCAGATTAAAAGCAAGAAACTGTTCAGAACCAGCTACCTTTCTTGCTTGTCATTTGCTCCCTTCTTCTCTTACACTTCCTACACAGAAAAAATGAAATAGGTGGAGGGCATTTTCCAGCCTCAGAGCCATGCTTCTGAGAGACAATGCCTCCTATATTGCCATCTACAGGGTGTTGTGCAGGTTTGCTCTGTAAACCTGCAGTCCTCTCTGGAGCCAAAGGAGTTGCTGGTAATGATAATAAAGTCCCTGCAGTCACAGCAGTGTTCTGCTCACTCATGTCACAAGGAAATGTTTGGAGGTTTTGTGGAACGCATTTCCAGCCAGGACCAGAGGCACAGGGGAGCTCCATTTAATGCCATCTCAAGGTGGGGTGTGGCTAGGGTTAGGATCTTGTTTAGGCAAAAGAGGAACCAGAGACACCTTGGAAACCCAGCTCATAGGGACCAGAAGGGCCAAGATGGGCCATCTGTGAAGTGAGTATATACTTCTCAAATGCTCCTTTCTCCCAGGTATTACAAATACATTAATCTTCAATGTTCATGAGTAGAGAAAGAAGGAAATGGGGGAAGGGGAGGGGAAAAGAGGCAAGAGGAGGGGAGAGGAGGAGAGAAGCGGAGGGGAAGAGGAAGAGCAGAGGAACAAGTGGTTTATCTTTCTTATTTAGCTGCTGCCTTCTTACCTTGTTCCTTTTGGTTGACCTTTTTTTAGGCCAGGAACGCAGACTCAGGTCACCACATACAGGAGCTCTCCATCCCGTCTACTTTTATTCCAGCCATCCGTTTATTCCAGAGTTTCCCTTGTTCCCCAGCATGTGGTTAGGGTGGGGTAGTGGGTGGTGGGAGGCAGGAAGCAGAGGAAGTAGAAGTGCTTTTGGAGGCAATAAAACCTCGTCACTCACACCCTCTGAATAAACCGTCAGCATTGCTGGTGACCTAGCTAGAAACTGAAAAAGATGAGACCAAAGCTAGGAAATTAACCTTTTATCTACTGTTCCTTCTTTTTTTAAAAATTTTAATGGGAAGGTAGATTCTCTCTGGCTAACATACGGTGCGCTGGAAAAATTGTTTCCTTATGGAAGAAGAAAAGCCACCAGCAGGGCTGAGAGGAGCAGAGCGGCTGCCGGGAGACTTGGCAGGCTGCATGCATTGTCAGTTCCTGCCAAAGAAACCATGGCCAGCATCACCTCCTGGCCCTTCTCAGGCCCTCTTTCAGACCTGTGGACTTCCTTTATTGGCTGAAATCATGCAGCTAACTTTTGCTCCATATGGTAGAAACAGGGTGAGTTTAAGCTAGTTTCTACCTTGACATTTCCAATTAGATAAATAGATTAGTGAGTTAAATGGGAGGGTGATTTTCCCCTTGGCCTCTTTACCGTATCTTTTGCCTCCTGTTGACTAATAATGCAAGGGCAGATCAGGTGATTCACAGAAATCCTGTGTGCCAGAGCTTCTTGAATGGGGAGGATGTGGTGCCAAGAGAAACACACCATGCTCCATTCAGACTGAAAGGCACACAACATCTCTCATTGTTTATACGGTATGGCAGACCTTAGTGCTGCCCCTGGAGATCCACTGGACCCATCTTCAAGTGTATTTGGGATACACTGATTTTTTTTCCTGCAATTGTAGACTGTGTCTTCAATCGTGCAGCATTTAAATTGGTTTAATCTATTTAATGCTTTCAGGCCAAGGAAAAATTATTTCTTTGTTTGAGTAAGTTGACTTATTCCCTTCCTGAATTTAAAAGGCCACAAGTCTTTGATCATCATGGGATATTGCACTTCTAATGTGAATTCGGGCTGGTCTCAAAATTATTCTGGTGTTTATCATATTCATGAGCACATTTCTCAAGAGGAGAGAACAACCATCTTCATCAACTACACAAATCTTCCAGGAATTCATATTTTTTGTAATGTTAACTTTTAACCCTTCTATTACAATTTAAGCCAACGAGATAGTTTGAGTTACAATGTTTTCATTTATATATAAAACAGAGGCCATGAATGGCAGCTATAGCATTGAAGTTGAATAAAGCTTATGGACTTTTCTCTTTTTGGTCTAAAATTGTTTGGGTCAAAATTTTAAAATTAAGAGATTTTACCATGAACTCTGTATCTGCAGCTGTTCTTGCAAAACCCTGTTTGTTGCTATCTCAGTCTGTTCAGGATGCTATAACAAAATGCCTTGGGCTGGGTATGTTATAAATAATAGAAACTTATTAGCCAGGTGTGGTCACACCTGTAATCTCAGCATTTTGGGAGGCCAAGGCGGGTGGATCACCTGAGGTCAGCAGTCTGAGACTAGCCTGGCCAATGTGGTGAAACCTCGTGTCTACTAAAGATACAAAAATTATCCAGGCGAGGTGGCAAGCACCTACAATCCCAGCTACTCAGAAGCCGGGGCGGGGGGAGAATCACTTGAACCAGGGAGGTGGAGGTTGCAGTGAGCCGAGATTGCATCATGGCATTTCAGTGTGGGCAACAGGATGAGACTCTGTCTCATTAAAAAAAAAAAAAAAAGAAAGAAAGAAAAAAGGAACTTATTGCTCACAATTCTGGAGGCTGGGAAGTCTAAAACCAAGTGTCAGCAAATGCAGTGTATGGTAAGGGCTGGTGACTTATTGCTGTGATCTCACATGGCAGAAGGAGCAAGGGTGTTCTTTAAGTCTCTTTTATAAGGATGCTAATCCCAATTATGAGGGTGGACCCTTATGACTTCTCAGGTTTCAAAGGCTCCACCACTTGATATTGTCACTTTGAGTGTTAGGTTCTAACATATGAATGTGGTGGGGGGATACCCACATTCAAACCATAGCACAGTCCCTGTGGGACTCAAAGTGGGACTCCCATTCCCAGCTGTCAGCAATCTACTTATGTTATCCGGTGGCTTCCCTATGAAGTGGTGCCTGCCCTCTCCGTTTTCTTAGAGAGACAGTTCACCCCAGGCTCCTTTCGTTATTTCTCCACCCTGAAGCCACATGTTAGTCGCTTTGTTATTTTACTTGTATTGTTGTTTTTCTTAGACTAGAAAAATATTTCCTGTGCCCGGATGACTATTAAAAGTGGGAAAAACAAAAGTTAAACCGGAAAAAGCTCCACATTTCTAAGAGAACACATGGAGAGATTCTAATTGCCAGAGAGAAAGTAACATTTATCCTTAAGTTGCTTCACTGAGAAAGGTTGCCTCTGGCTGTTGTGTGCATTTGTAATTGCAACCCCCAGTATATTCTAACACCCTCTCTGCACATTCTGGGGCAGCAGCTCATCCTCTGTCTTACCTTTGGTTCTCTAACTGATTTCTTTTATAATACCATACTTAAACAAATATTAGATGATTTGAGAAAATAAGAATCCAACTGATTAAAGATAAGAATTAGAATTTGCCATGGTCATCAGCAAAGGGTAAAAATAAAGTGTAGAGATAATAGGAGATTTTTTTTTCCTTATTGTTGACTGGTTAGAGAAGCAGAGGTTGAAAAATCACTATTGGGTCTCATAAAAGACAAACCTTTACTTCTTATTTTCCATGAATATAGTTATTCAGGATTCACAAGTATAAAAACTCGAGTATAAAAGTTACTTACTCTTTGGCAGTTAGAATCTCTCTATGCATTCTCTTGGAAACATGTAAGCTTCTACAAAGGTATCCAAGATGGTGGCTCTGAATTCCCTAAGCTTTCTACAAGAGACTTCAGGAAAATTCTTTGAGGCACAAGGCAGTTTCCAAAACAAAGCCATAAAATGTCAAATTTAGACATTAATAATAAATGTCTGTTAATAAAAAGCCAATAAAAGATGAGAGACAAGAACTCATATATAATGATATTGAAGGAATGTGGATTTTTTCACTAAATTTTTCCTTAATATTTATTAGAACTCCAGGAGAATTTTGTAATTAAAAAAAAAATCCCCAAGTTGCTGCAGACTCCCCCTCTGAAGTGAATCCCTGGGGCAAATAATCTCTTTTTACCACTTGCCCCAGCAAATAGCACCTTAGTGAGCAAAACTTGTCAAAATTAGGCAAACCCCCTCTGTGTCAGAAAGGTGTGACTCATTCAGAATAAGCCATGAGGGGAAAAATGCAGTTTTTAAGAGAATGTAAGCTGTAAGAAAATGAACTGCGGAGGTTGGGGGTTAGAAAAGGAGAGAGCTTAGAACCTCAGAGAAGTAATTAATCTGTTCAGGATTAAAATTGAATGTTACTTTGCAAGAATTATATCCAAGTAGGCATGTGAGAGAAATGGGGCCAGGGAAAGACTCAAAGGTAAATGGCTAAGAAGGGATTGCTCTGTAGATTTTAGAGAGAGAAAGAAATCTTCACACACACACACTGACACACATACAATTATTTAACATTTGCCTGATTTGCTTTATCTGTGTGTATATATGCTTTATACTTATAAACCTGTGTATATATGATCACTGTTTTACATCTGTGTGTGCATGTGTATGTTTCTACACACACACACACACACACACACACACACACACACACACATTCTGAAGCATGTGATAGAAAGTTGCAGATAGCAGAAAACTATACCCTTAAGCATCGAAGAACACAGACATTTTTCTGTGTAACCACAGTAGCATAACGACATTCATGAATTCTTTTTTTTTTTTTTTTTTTTGAGACAGATTCTCACTCCGTTGCCCAGGAGAGAGTGCAGTGGCATGATCTAGGCTCACTGCAACATCTATCTCCCAGGTTCAAGCAATTCTCCCACCTCAGCCTTCCCAGTATCTGGGATCTGTGTGATGATTAATACTGAGTGTCAACTTGACACTCAGCCCTTACCAGACACTGCATTTGCTGACACTTGGTTTTAGACTTCCCAGCCTCCAGTGAATATAAAGCAGGTAGAAAAATGTGAAAAGGAGAGATGGGCCTAGGCTCCCAGCCTACATCTTTCTCCTGTGCTGGATGCTTCCTGCCCTTGAACACTAACACTGGACTCCAAGTTCTTCATTTCTGGGACTCAGACTGACTCTCCTTGCTCCTCAGCTTGCAGATAGCCTATTGTGGGACCTTGTGATTGTGTAAGCTAATACTTTATAAACTCTCATTTATCTCTCTCTCTCTCTCTCTCTCTCTCTCTCCCTAATACATTTTGCTAATTTTTGTATTTTTAGGAGAGACAGGGTTTCACCATGTTGGTCAGGCTTGTCTTGAACTCCTGGCTTCAAGTGATCTGCCCACCTTGGCCTCCCATAGTATTTGGATTACAGGTGTGACCCATGGTGCTTGGTCCAAGAAATTTAACATCGAGTTAATGTATTAGTCCATTCTCATACTGCTAATAAGAACATACCTGAGACTGGGTAATTTATAAAGAAATAAAGGTTTAATGTACTCACAGTTACACATGGCTGTGGAGGCCTCACAATCATGGTGGAGGGCAAAGGAGGAGCAAAGGCATGTCTTACATGGTGGCAGGCAAAAGAGCCTTTTCAGGGGAACTGTCCTTTATAAAACCAACAGATCTTGTGAGATTCATTCACTATCATGAGAACAGCATGGGAGAAATCCACCCCCATGATTCAATTACCTCCTACTGGGTCCCTCCCACAACAATGTGGGGATTATGGGAACTACAATTCAAGATGAGATTTGGTTGGAGACACAGCCAAACCATATCATTCTGCCCACAGCCCCTCTCAAATCTCATATTCTCACAATTTGAAACACAATCATGCCCTTCCAACAGTCCCACAAAGTCTTAACTCATTCCAGCATTAACTCAACTTTCCAAGTCCAAAGTCTCATCTGAGACAAGGCAAATCCTGTCTGCCTTTAAGTCTGTAAAATCAAAGCAAGTTAGTTGTTTCCTAGTTACAATGAGGGTACAGGCATTGGGCAAATACAACTATTCCAAATGGGAGAAATTGGCCTGAACAAAGGGGCCACAGACCCCTTGCAAGCCCAGAATCCAATAGAGCAGTCATTAAGCCTTAAAGTTCCAAACTGATCTCCTTTGACTCCAAGTCTCACATCCAGGTCATGCTGATGCAAGAGATGGGCTCCCATGGTCTTGGTCAGCCCTGCCCCTGTGGCTTTGCAGGGTCCAGCCCCCCTCCCCATTGCTTTCATGGGCTGGCATTGAGGGTCTGTAGCTTTTCCAGGTACACAGTGCAAGCTGTTGGTGGACCTACCATTCTAGGGGCTGGATGACAGTGGCCCTTTTCTCACAGTTTCACTAGGCAGGGGACTTTGTGTGGGGGTTCCAACCCCATATTTCCCTTCCACACTGCCAGCAGAGGTTCTCCATGAAGGTCCTATCCTTGCAGCAAACTTCTGCCTGGACATCTAGGTGCTTCCCTACATCCTCCGAAATTTAGGTGAAGGTTCTCAAACCTTAATGCTTGACTTCTGTGCACCTGAAAGCTGAACACCACATGAAAACTGGGAAGCCTTCAGGCTTGCACCCTTTGAAGCCATGGTCTGAGCTGTACTTTGGCCCCTTTTTGCCACCACTGGAGCAGCTGGAACACAGGAACCAAGTCCCAAGTCTGCACACAGCAGGGGGACGCTGGACCCAGCCCATGAAATCATTTTTCCCTCTTAGGCCTCTGGGCCTGTGATGGGAGGGGCTTCCAAGAAGATCTCTGAGCCTTGGAGACATTTCCCCATTGTTTTGGTGATTAACATTTGGCTCCTGGTTACTTATGCAAATTTCTGCAGCAGGCTCAAATTTCTCCAGAGAAAATGTGTTTTTCTTTTCTATTGCATCGTCAGGCTGCACATTTCCCAAACTTTTATGTTCTGCTTCCTCTTGAATGCTTTGCCACTAAAAAATTTCTTCTGTCACATAACCTAAATCATCTCTCTCAAGTTCAAAGTTCCACAGATCTCTAGGGCAGGGGCAAAATGCTGCCAGTCTCTTTGCATAGCAAGAGTGACCTTTACTCCAGTTCCCAACAAGTTTCTCATCTCCATCTGAGATCACCTCAGCCTGGATGTTCTTGTCTATATCACTTTCAGCATTTCGGTCAAAGCTATTTAACAAGACTCTAGGAAGTTCCAAACTTTCCCACATTTTTTTGTCTCCTTCTGAGCCCTCTAAACTGTTCCAACCTCTGCCTGTTACCCAGTTCTTAAGTCACTTCCACATTTTCAAGTATCTTTACAGCAGCACCCCACACCTGGTACCAATTTACTATATTAGTTCTTACACTGCTAGTGAAGACATACCAGACACTAGGTAATTTATAAAGAAAAAACGGTTGGATGGTCTCACTGTTACACATGGCTGTGGAGGCTTCACAGTCATGGCAGAAGGTGAAAGAGGAGCAAAAGCATGTCTTACATGGCAGCAGGCAAGAGAGTGTGTGCAGGGGAACTGCCCTTTATAAAATCATCAGATCTTCTGAGACTTATTCACTCTCATGATAACAGCACAGGAAAAATCTGCCCAATATCTCCCACCAGGTCCCTCCCACGATGCATGGAGATTATGGAAACTGCAATTCAAGATGAGATTTGGGTAGGGACAAAGCCAAACCATATTAAATAATAATATTTAATGCATCGTCCATACCCAAATTTGCCCCCAAATATCCTTTATTTATCCTTTTTTTTTGGAGTAAAGTGAAAGCAAGTTTATTAAGAAAGAAGAGAAATAAAAGGATGACTACTCCATAGACAGAGTAACCCCCCAAATGTCCTTTATAGCTATGCATATGCATGGTTTCCCAAGACCAAGATTCATCTATGAATCACGTTTTGCATTTGAAGGCCATGTTTTTTAAATCTTTATTCTAGAACAATCACCCTGCTTTCCATAACATTGATATTTTTGATGAGCCTATATCAATAGTCTTGTATCTTCCTTTATTTTTTAAGTCATGTGAGCATGTGTGTTTTAAGATCTATTAGGCAGATCTTATTGTTTAAAAGTACGGACTCTGGAAAGGGGTGGCTTCAGTTACCATCCCAGGTCCATTTATTAGCTTTGGGCTCTTAGACAAGTTACTTAAACTCTCTGTGCCTTGGTTGCATCTAAACAATGGTTATAAGTTACCTGAATGGTTGGAAGGATACCAAGCACATACAAATGGTTAGCTATTGTTGTTTGTTTTATTGTATCATTAGAGAATACACTCTGATTCAATCTTGGAGCAGGTGGGATAGTTTTATATGATTATTGATACTCCAGTTGCCACGAAAACAATTTCTTCTTAGCTGAGAATAATAGTCACAGTAATTTATATTATCAAATATCAAATTTTGTTGTCTCTAATTACTGTATATACTGGTCCAGATTTAAATTATGCCAATGTTATAAGACAAATTATAACACTTACTAATAGTATACATAGAGATTAATTGTGTGGGCATGGGAGTAAAAATACCTGGATTTGCCACCCTGCTTGGGCACTCATGAGCTATTTGAACAAATCATTTATCTCTCTGAGCTGTTATTTCCTCACCCATTAAATGAGGACAAAGCTACCTCAGAGACATGTTTGAAAAACACATTCCTTTCCTGGCACCTAGCAAACCCTTTAAAATCTTCCCTAGAACAACAACAACAATAACAAAATAACTTATTAACTTGCCTTCAGGAGATAATACAAACATTTAATAAAATTACTAAAAATTATTGAACATCAGTGATTTTATTAATGCTAACCCTAGGACAATTTTGCTTAAAATTAGCCAGGCCATTCTCTTTGTTCCATATTTTTAAAGCATCTGTACCCTTTTTAGAGGATACATAAACCTACACTTTAGAGGGTAAAAGTGTTTTAAAATTTACAGTAACTTGTGGAAGTTGTTTTGTCTTATTTTGTCATCATTACTTAAAAGTTGGCAAGCATTTTAAGGATGGGCAAAGGAGTGTTGTGGAAGGACATGTGTTATGTAGAGAGAGAATCTGGCACTGCCCCCTTCTAGGTATGTGGCATTGGAGAAATAACCTGAGATTTTTACACTCTAATTTTTTCTTTTGTGAGAAATAATACAATGCCTAAAACACAATGACTTCTCAATCAATGGTTCCTTCCTTCCCTTTTTTCTTTCTTCCTTCCCTGCTTTTTATTCTTTCTTTTCATCTTCCACCTCTTCTTCCTGTTTTTCCCCTTCTTCTGATCCTCCCTTCTTGAGTACATGAGCTAATGGTGAGCATGTAAGTTAAGATGGTGTCCAGAGAAATATTTTTTAGAAACCTGTAAAGTAAGATCTCATCCACTCCCCTTCAACACTTGGTATATACTACATCTGGGTCCTATGCATTTCTCTGAGCTTAGCAAGGACTTTATGCTCACCAATGCAAAGGAAGTACTGTATCTTCCTGATTTAGCAATGTCAGGGCCTCCAGAAAACTCTCTCTCCCTCACAAATTAGATGGAGCTTGGCATTCTTTTATTAGAAAATAACATCTTTTATTCCGCAGTGAGACAAAGGGTATAGAGTGCCAACCCCTTTGGTAATGGGAAAACAATGACTTGGAGATTGTGCTTTTCAACATAAAACGGGCCTAGGAAGCCTGAATGGTTGAGAGACCATGTATAGAAAAAAGAGCTTAGGTTGCCACTCTCCTCAACCATCACCTCCACCATCAACAAAGGCCAAAGCCACTTTGCCGCCGTCATGACTTTGTTAAGAGTATCTTGTCAGATATACTTGAGAAGGCAAGTGTACATTTCGCAATTTTTGGTATGTGGAGAAATCAAAGTAAGTTTTCAGACTTTTAAAAGTCTCAGGACCTTCTATGCCCTTAAAATTATTGAGAACCCCAAAGGGCTTTTATTTATGTGTATGGTATCTATTATATTTTAAAATATGACAAAATATTTAAAAAACTTACATACTAATTCACCTAAAATGACAAAACCTACACGTTAACATAAATAATGCATTTTTATTTAAAAAATTGTATTTTCCAAAACAAAACCATTGTGTGGAAAGTGGCATTGTATGCATTTTTGTAAGTTTGTCTTAAGTGTGGCTTAATAGAAGATAGCTGAATTTCCATATATTTTTCTACATTAAATCTGCTGTGACATGTTGCTTTGATTGATGTATATAAAGAAAAGCTAGCCCTAGACAAATATAATTGGAGAATATATTTTAATATTTTTAATGTAAGTGTAAGCAGTTCTCATGCTTCAGCCTCCCAAGTAGCTGGGATTACAGGCATGCACCACCAGACCCAGCTAACTTTTTCTATTTTTAGTAGAGACAGGGTTTCACTGTGTTGGCCAGGCTGGCCTGGAACTCCTGACCTCAAGTGATCCTCCCACCTTGGCTTCCCAAAATGCTGGGATTAAAGGAGTGAACCACCATTCTCAGCTACATTTTTAATGTTTTTATGCATGCATGCATGGTTATGTAACTCATGCACTGATCATTTTGAAAATATTGGTTTGCCAAGTTATCAAAGTCTCCCAAGTAGTGACACATTTCATTATACAATACAAAAAAACATATTTGTCAATATCATTACGTCTTCATGTACTGGGGAGCTGTTAACTCTTACAGTGATGAATTTTCAGAGTTTCACATTTTCTCTGGAAAGCTCAAATTTTATCATTGGCAACAAATGCCATCAATTGCTTTCCCTGACCTGGCAGGCTGACTTTGTTTATTTCTGAGATAATATCTGTCACATTCTTGAGTCCAAATGTCTATAGTTAATTATTTATTTTTCAAGTAAAAATGGTGTTCTCTGAATGAAAAAATAAAAAGCAGCTGGTTTACTTTGCCTGACAATCACAAGTGCTTTTCTTCACACAAACGGTATGAGAAAAGGTGTTGTATGAACTCATTTCATCACACGGTATCGAAGATTTGTACTCAAGGTTTGAGAGTTCATAAAATTGATAAATTTTATTGCTTCATTAAGGACATTCTTAAATGAACTTGCTTTGCTCCCCCTGCTTTTACCTGTGAATCTGTGCCTGTATAGAATAAGTGACTGTTGACACAGTGTGAGCCCTGCCTTGATTTATACTAATATGTCAGCAGTCTCACTCAGGATGGCTTTTGCACATCAGAGCAAATGTCAACACAGTGGTAAAAAGTAAATACAATTATTGCTATTTTAAAAATTCATTTGATCTTGCAGACCCAGCTCTGAAAGGGTCTCAGGGACACCACCACCTCCCCTCAGAGGTCTGTGGACCACACATTGAAAATACTGTGAAAGGATACAGGTCAATTCAGTTTTAATCCTGCTGGCATACTTTCTTCAAAGAGTCAGTGAAAATAATCATCTGAAACCTAGCCTTGAGGAGCTAAAAATCAAGTGGAGAAAACAGACACATACAGAACTAAGTAAAACCCACTCTGCACGCAGGGGGCTATGGATGTTGAGGAGAGAGTAACGCTTTTGGCTGGGGGGATAGGAGAAGGCTCGTCAGAAATGGTCATTCTGGGCCTTGCAAACCACATGTGATTATCCAGTTCCAAGAAGAAGCATTAGCCCATACACATACAAATGTCTGAATCTTTAGGGAATGGCAGGGAGGCTGGATTGGCTGGAGTGTCGGGTGCTTCAGAGTAGGTGACAGAGTAACACTGGAAAGGCGAGTGGGCAACAGGTTTTACAGGATCTTAAGAGCTGTGACAATACACTACCTTGCTTGGTTTATGTTATATTGAGCAGATGTGTTAATTTAGTCCGGAGCAATGGTTCACAAAGTGTGGTCCCTGAGCCAATAGCATCAGTATCACCTGGGACCTTGTTAGACATGCAAATTCTCAGGCCCTACCCCTGACCTATCAAATCAGAAATTCTAGGGTGGATTCAGCAATCATGTCTTTATATGTCCTTCTTGTTAAGAGTCTGATGCTCGCTAAAGTTTGAGAGTGTGTTTCTTTAAAGAGTGGTCCTACCTGTGTCTAAATCACCTTTGGGAAAATGTGTGAGTGGGGGCTTGCTGTCTGGCACATTTGCATATTCTTGGGCTGCACCTTGGAACAACAGAATCAGAACAGAATAGGACCTGGGACCTGCATGTTTGCAAGCTAGCTGTGCAATTCTGACCAAAGTCCAAGTGTCACTGCTCTAACAGAGGCCAGGCTAAAGGAAAAACTTCTGATTTTCTGATTTTTTTTAACCAAATATTATAGTTTGGAGGAAGGAATGTAAACCCAAATTTTATCGCAAGTAACTACTTGTTGGCATTTTTACAGGATTATAAGTGAACCAAGAATTCTCTGTAGATTTACCATGCTTTTCAAAAACATTTTAGTATATTAATGATCTTTACAACTAGGGCATTGGATGGTAGAAGTGAAGAAAGTGACTGCCTAAAAAAAATAGTTGCAAAGTGTGGTGAGATCTTCTGGCAAAAAAGACTACCAGAAAAAGATACGCATTATAATTATCTAAAGAAAGTTTTATCTACTGGTAGTTTCTAAGAGCATCTAGATTGTGTAGCTTTGTTTTCCTTCAAGCTAAGTATACATTAAGAGATACTCATGACTTAATTCCTTTAAGTAGTTGCTCTAATCAGATATGTTATTTTCTCAATTTTTACAGTAAATTAGAGGTAAATAAAATTTAACTGGATGCTAAATGGACACTAATTTGCCAAGTGCTTCAAAACTATAGGATATCGCACATAGGTCTTTGGGAGGCAAGGATGCATACATTGAGAGGTTTTAGTTTTTGTAGTGGAGCCTAGAAACTAACATAGATGACTTGACCTAACTAAGTACTGCTGGAGACATCCTGTGCAACTGTGCATGAATGGATCAGGAAGGGAGAAGAGGTAGAAACAGGAGAAGGGCAGAGTTTAAGGCGGGGGATATTTGAATCTTGCAGATTTTTTTTAAAAAGCTTTCTTTTTTTCAAAGAAAAATAAAAGCCTTCTAAAATATGCTTTTAACCTTATAAATGACACAGCAATAGAAGAGGCTAATTATTCTGCAGTGATTGGCTACTGTCTTTAGTCTCAAAGCGGCTGGAGTTTTGTTCTCTGTGTTTTGTTTGTTTGTTTTTGTTTTTGCTTTTTTTTGTTGTTTTTGAGACAGAGTCTCACTCTGTCGCCAGGCTGGAGTGCAGTGGTGCAATCTTGGCTCACTGCAACCTCTGCCTCCCAGATTCAGGCGATTCTCCTGCCTCAGCCTCCCGAGTAGCTGGGACTACAGGCGCGCACCACCACACCCAGCTAATTTTTGTATTTTTGGTAGAGACAGGGTTTCATCATGCTGGCCAGGTTAGTCCTTATCTCTTGACCTCATGGTCTGCCAGCCTCGGCCTCCCAAAGTGCTGGGATTATAGGCATGAGCCACCATGCCTGGCTGTTCTCTGTGTTTTATAAAGTACTTTGAGATTAATATTTGCCTACAATCAGAAAAAAAGAGGCAGGACTATACATTCAATTTCCAAGTCTTTCTCTCTACTATATTTGTGAGAGACCATTTACATAAAAAGCTTTTTGTGATTATATACATTTAAAAGAAGTGCAGTCTTTTGGGGGGGGAAGTTTCACATGAGCAAAGCAGAATCTTTAAAAAGTTCCAGCAAACTGAATTTTATTTAGGCTTTTAATTTAGGCCTCCTCTAATGTAGAGAACAAGCATTGTGGGGTGGTAGTGGGGAAGACCCCACCTCAAGATCTTTCCATCAGAAATGTATGCTTCTCAGAGATATTCTCTGGTGCTCTTTTTGTTGGGACATTGGTTTCTGAAGTGCTTTTCAGAAAATGAAACTACCTCACCCAGTGTGTTTTAACTAATTCACAGATGTTGCAAGCACCTGCAGAATGCTGGAGTTAGCCCAGGGCAGGGGAAATGCTACCTAAATTTACTGAAACTGGTTGAAAGGCAGAGCTGGATCAGAAAGCACAGTTCATGGCCTTAACCTAGAAGAAGAGTCTGTCTATGACAGTTGAGAAATGCATTTTTAAAAGGAATCATTTGGGAAGACTTGCCTGGCCATTAATCAAGGAAAGCAAGTTTTAGCTTATCAGAGCTTCCAGGCTTCTCTGTTTTAAAATTATTCCTGCTAGTAAGACTGGCCATTTCCCAAGTGGGAAGAAATGCTGTTTCTGCTGATTGGTAGAAACATCTCTGATATGCACTATCCATCTGGAAAGAGCAGTTTAAGCAAGCATATGTCTGATGTTACTTTCTTGACAAAACCTGCAGTGCTCAAATGAGTATCCCCTTAATATTTCTCTTTTTTTTTTTTGAGACAGAGTTTCACTCTTGTTGCCCAGGCTGGAGCTCAATGACACAATCTCAGCTCACCACAACCTCTGCCTCCCAGGTTCAAGCGATTCTCCTACCTCAGCCTACCAAGTAGCTGGGATTACAGGCATGCACCACCACGGATGGCTAACTTTTTGAATTTTTTGTAGAGAAGGAGATTCTCCATGTTGGTCAGGCTGGTTTTGAACTCCCAATGTCAGGTGATCTGTTGGCCTAGGCCCCTCAAAATACTGGGATTACAGATGTGAGCCACTGTGCCTGGCCCCAATTAACATTTCATAACATTATGAATACCCTCTTTCAAAGTAAGCTAAAATTGATTGTGACCCTTCCATATGCAAAACAATGCTTGCTGTAGACTCAATGGAAAGATCCGAGAAAAGGAACTCTGGTTCCATCCGTAGGACATCTCTGATTTAAAGGAGGAGGATGAGTAAGTGTATAAATAATTTTAATACAAAGAAGATTCTGACAGGTTCTATAATAGAAGTGGAGAAACAAGATCTCACACATAGATAAATACACTCATGAAGTGTGCACACACTCACAAACACATACACTAAGTGGATTGTACCCTTCTAAAGCAAGTCCTACTTATTCATATTATAAATCTCCAGTACTCTTATTACAATTTAACTGAAGGAGAATGTGACATATTCTTATAATGAATACCCGCTTTATTTGGAGCATATTAAAGCATATTCAGAAGATTTACTTACTATTCAAGGACACCAGAGAAGTGCCATTTAAAACTCCAGAAAATTTTTATCACACATTATTATGTTGCCCAAACTAAGATCCTAAACCGTCTTTGTCAACACAGATGGGATCAATGCAAAATGAATGTCAGTGGGATTAATGAATGTGAAACATTCGATGAGACATGAATGAACATGAAGTGGAACCTAATGAGATCAGCTTGGTGGGAGCAAGGTGAATGGTGGAGATACATGGGGTTGTTTTTCAGATCCCTTGGAGTGTTTCCAGGGAGATTGTCCAAGACTGAAACGTTCTCAATAGCCACAACCTTACTAAGTACTCACTAAAGGCTTCTCAGTATCTTATATAGTGTATTATATGGTATATACAGGATACACCAATTTCACTTCCCCTCCAGAGCCTCCCAATATACTAGGGAAATGGACCAAAATGTACCAAAGGACAGACAAATGATGTAGATGACAAAATCCTCGGGAGAGCTTCCCAAGAACAAGGAGGATTTGAGGAGAGCAGTGGCTACGAGTAGGCTTCTAGAAAGAGGCAGAATTTGAGTTGGGCCTTCCCGACCAGGTAGGAGTGAGAGGAGCAGAGAAGAGGGGGCCAGCATTCCAAGCAGAGAAGTACTCTGGTATTTTTGTCCACACACTCACAACCACACCACGTTTTGCATATAATTTCAGGGGATTTTGATCAACTCCCTCTAACCACAGACCAAGGTTAGGACGCCCTGCTCTAGCAGTTATGAAACTGTAATAAAGCATGCTTTTTGAGCAAAATAGAGCAACCCTTCTCTCACCTAAATTACTTAATTATAAGAACTAATTGCTCAAACATAAAAACACCTCTGTGCATGTGCACCATTTTCTTTTCTTTCTTTCTTTTATTTTTTGAGACAGGGTCTTGCTTTGTCACCTGGCTTGAAGTGCAGTGGCCCAATTATGGCTCACTGCCTCCTCAATCTTCTGGGCTTCAGCAATTCTCCTGCCTCAGTCTCCCAAGTGGCTGGGACTACAGGTGTGCGCCACTATGCCTGGCTAATTTTTAAATTTTTTGTAGAGATGGAGTTTTGCTATGTTTTCCAGCTGGTCTTGAACTCCTGGGCTCAAGCAATCCTCCTACCTTGGCCTCTCAAAGTTCTGGGATTACAGGTGTGAGCCACCATGACCGGCCATGCCCCATTTTCATTCACTATTTTTTGCTTCTGACTGTTTAATTTTGGGATTGATAAACAATCATTGTGGTTTCCCTTAAAACAAAGATAGTTTCTGGGTACGAGTTTTCATCATCAGATGTACCTGCTTTTCTTTCTACTCCCCAACAAACGAAACTACAAGTATTAGATAATTAAATCCCATTATTCTATAAATAAAATATGGTCATAAATATTTTATAAAGTTATAGAGTTTCAAACACCTCCAACCTAGGAGGCATTGACTATTGATACAAGAGTGAAGTAGGTAGATGCTGAAATTAAGAGATTCATTTCAAGGTAGAGCAATTATTCTCACTAGATTAATGTTGAAGGACACTAGGTACCCATATTCTACTTCTCATAATATTTGCCTCCATAAAAGAATTATCTTTGTTGGCATAAATATATGCCAAAAAACATTTTTTTTTGCATAAAAAAGATAGTTCTTTTTTTGGAGGGGAAGATAGTGTCTCACTCTGTTGGCTAGGTTGGAGTGCAATGTCACTATCTGGGCCACTGGACCCTTTGCCTCCTGGGTTCAAGCGATTCTCCTGTCTCAGCCTCCTGGGTAGCTGGGACTACCCACCACCATGCTCAGCTAATTTTTGTATTTTTAGTAGAGATAGGGTTTCACCATATTGGTCAGGCTGGTCTCAAACTCCTGACCTTAGACGATCTACCTGCCCTGACCTCCCAAAGTGCTGGGATTACAAGCATGAGCTACTGCACCTGGCCAAAAAAAAAAAAAAAAAAAAAAAGGTAGTTCTTTTATTCTCAACGATATTAGTTCTGGAAAAACTATGTGTAGCTTAGCTATATGAACTAGGGCTCACTAAGGAGAAGAATGTGGCATTTCTTCAATATTTTGCCCAAGTTTATGTCAGTCTCAGGAAACTTTGTGTGACATGAATTCCTTTAGGACATACCACATAATATTATGTAATATCACAGTTAGCAGATTCAGTGTTCGCCAGTGTGACAGCATCTCCACAATAGGACAGCCTTCATTTCCTTGCAACAGAAATCACCTTTGGGAATTCAGTATGTCACTTGTGAACAACTTGAAGATCTGGGTCTCAGACCAATTGCCACCATGATGATTTATCACCTAGAAAATGGCTACTAATAGGAAGACACTCAGTGTAGTGACAAGCAATGCAATGTGGTAAGAACAAAACCATTCTCCTCTCTCACCCCCTCCCCAATCTTAGGATTCTATTAATATGAGGAACAGATAATCTCATACTCATCAAGTAAGTTAGAATCAACATGGAAAGGCTGGAGTGTGCACACGACTAGCTACTTCATTTGTGGGTCCAGTGAAGAATAAAAATACAGTGACCCTTGTTCAAAAATTATTAAGAATTTCAAGAGAGAAACAACAGAGCGTTAAACCAAGCACAGGCCCCTTCTAAATGCAGGATTCTATGTGATTGCTTTGGTTTTCTCTGTAGAACCAGGTCATGGAGCTAGCCAATGCCTAAGCAATCTTCTCATTTCAACATTCTGATATTCTCACTATAGCTTATTTTATAGTGTAGCTCTCTACAGTTACGATATTGAAAGATAATTTTTTCTAAAGCCATTTTTTCCTGCCCACTGCCTACTGATATTTCTATCACGGGCACCACTACTCTATTCTCATACTTTCTTAGAGCCATCTTGGTTTATTTTTTTCCTCAGCTTCTTTGTTCAATAAGCCACCGAGTCTTACCCCATATAATATTTTATGTTTATTTATTCCTTGCCGTTCTCATACTCAAGTTCATATGTTGGGTTTACAACCACTTTTTAGCTAACCTTACCATCTGCATTAGTTATTGAAAGCTATGTAACAAATCATTCCAAAATTTATTATTCTTGCAGTTTTTGTATCTAGGAAATTTGGGAATTGATTAACTAAGGAGTTCTGGCTCAGGATCTCTCTCATAATGTTGCGTCATGATATCTCGAGTGATGCAATCATCTGAAGGCTCACCAGGCCAGAGGATGTGCTTCCAAGGTGGCTTGTTCACATGAGCTGGTCAGATGTGACTGGTTGTTGGTGAGATGTCTCATTTTACTCCCTACATAGGCCTGTCTATCAGCAGCTTGAGTGTCTACCCTACATAGGGCCTCGCTACCCCCAAAGTGAGAGATCCAAGAGAAACAGCAGACAGAAGCTACTGTTTTGACAGCCTAGCCTCAGAAGGCACATGTCATTTCTCCTGCCATATCTTATTTATTATAAGTGAGTCACTTAATTAGGTGGCACGTTCAAGGGAGGAAAATTAGACTCCACCTTTTGAAGCTTCCTTCCAAAAACATTTTAAATATTTTTTTGACATATTGAAAAATCATTACACCGTCTTATATGTTCTTTCCAAATTCAGCTTCCTAGACAAGGCTTAAGTTGATTAAGTTCCCTGATCAGAACATGTAAGTGAATTTACGTGGAAAAAAACAAGTAGAAACAACTCTTCTTATTCTAGTGAACACATCTGTCATGCGTCCCGCTTCACCAGGTCTGCCCACTCGAAAACCCAAAACACACCTGGATCTTTCTCAGGTGTGGACATCAGGTCCTTGTCCTGACTGTTCCTCCCAATTCAAACGCTCTCTCCCTTATCATCTTCTGGGTGCAGAACAAAATCATTCAGTCATCCTTTTAAGTGTTCTGTAAGTCTTCTGCAATACAGTGACAGGCAGTATTTCTCCCTTTACTTTCACTTTCCAGCCATTCAGTGGGCCTCTACCTGCGGCACCCAGGCAATGTGCTGAGGAGTGGGGATATAAAGGCAACTTGTTTTAAAGTTTGCATGTTCCATTCTAATGTTCACAGGGTCTACTTTGAACTTTTCTTTTGGAAGTCTCTTGAGGGGTCTTGTTCATTGTGCATAGCTCAGTGCCAGGCAAATGCTGGGTATTCGATAAACATTCTGTGAATAGATAAGCAAATGAAGATGACAAAAATCAGCAGTTAATGCTAATTCTCTCTGCCAAGAAATGGCCATTTTGATTTTTTTCTCCTTAAAAATGGTAGTTATTTTGAAGCATTTGAGAAAATTAAACCTATTTTATCTTGGTGCTGTAGGCTGCTAATGTAGTTCTTTAGATAAATTCTTATTAAATGGGGCAGGATACAACATGATCTTCTCTTCAGGTAGAGGGAAGCACTAGAAACTTCTTTCAGAATGTGGCTTGATCATGCAATATACTCAGGTAACAATTCAGGCACATGTACCCCCTGAATCTAAAATAAAAGTTGAAAAAGAAAAAGTTGAAAAGCTTAAGTGCTATATAAACACTTTAAATACAATGTGTGTGTGTGTGTGTGTGTGTGTATGTTTGTTTATATATGTATATATATAAATTTTATAAAGAAACTATCAAAAACTGCAATGACATGCATAGGAGACAAGAAAGATTATATTTTAGAGGATGAAGTGGGAAAAAATATGAAGTCCGTAAGAAAAGATATGAGAAGAGCTAAATTTTGATAAATACTTGAAAAAAGAAAATGTTGAAAACTACAATAACATGTATAGAAGAAAATAAAGATGAATTTTTTGAGGATGAAGTGGGAAAAAATGTGAGGTCTTCTATGAGAAAGGATATGAGAGAAGAGCAAGAATTTTCATACATAGTTGAAAAAATCTAACTCAACATTACATGGTGCAGTAGGCTGCTAATGCAGTTCTTTAGATATGTACATAAGAAATAAGCACAGCTCCTGCCCTCAAAAGGCTTAATGCTAACTGGGGACACTAAACAAAGACAGGTTCAAAAATACATGAAGATGCTTCTGGAACAATATGGGATGAACAGCAAATTCACATTAAAAATATAAATAAGCACTGAGAATATGCAGCGAAAGGTAGAGAAACAGTTCTGCAATTTACCTCCTGCAAATCAGGTAGTTAGAGCAGAAGGACATCTTGGAGCACAGGCATAAAGGCATTTCAGGACCCAGAAGTATATTTTATTCTCCTCTGAGAATGGTCTTAACAGACCCAGCCACCCTAATTCATTGGTTCTCCTCTTAGAAGTGTTCTTAAATACTCCTCCCTATCCAGTTACCTCTGCTTCCATTTCCCTGCTTGCCATTACTTGGTTTTGACTCTGATTTTACTTCTTTCTAGAATCTCAGTTTGGTAAACATTGTGGACTAAATGTTATATCCCCCAAAATTTGAATTTGGAGCCCTAATCCCTGGTGTGAATATATTTGGATATGGAGATTTGGTGGAAGTACTTAGAGTTAGATGAGGTCATGAAATGTAGCCCTGAAGATGGGATTAGTGCCTTTATAAGAAAAGACACAAGAGAGCTCCCTGCTCCCTACCCCTGTGTCATGTGAGGACCCCGTGAGAAGGTGGTCATCTGCAGGCCTAGAAGAAGACCCTCATCAGAAACTGATCTTGTTGGACCTTGATCTCAGGCTTTCAGCTTCCTAAACTGTGGAAAATCAATTTCTGTTGTTTAAACTTAAAAAAGAAAAAAAGAATGTGGCTTGATGAAGACCTCATAAAAAGTAACCAGTTTTACTGCATTTATAAGAGTATGTCATAATCCTTACTGGTTTTCTCTTTCTCCAAAACAGACTGCTAAGCTCCAGTTGTGACCTATCTGGGCTACCTAAAGAAAGGTTCCTATGACCAGATACCTAAGCTTTGGAAATCTGATAAGCACATCTGCAGGTGTTATATAACCTGTAGCCCTGGGTATCAGGGCATCCTGGGTCACTCCTTCAACCACAGCTGGAGAAACAGGAGCTGGGCCTCTTGCTATCTCTGCAGAGCTAGGGGGCTCTGACTTCTGACCTCAGGCTCTAGCCATGACTTCCACCTCCTTGCAGAGAGATTTGGCCAGAGAGGCAATATTCCCTGAGGACACAAAACAGAGGTTCTCAAACCTTTTCTGGGGGAGACCCACCTGATGCATAAGAGGAAAGTTATCTGCAGGTTAACCTCTCATGAGATTTGTAGTTTTTTAAAAAAGGTTTTAATTAGCAGTGGAACAGATAAAAGCTTGTAGAAAATTTGAGGTATAGTGTTGCTATTACTTCACTCTGACCCTCCCACTGATCTGGGTCACAGTCACCTTCTTGAGAATCCTCACTAAGCAATACCTCATTATTTATGGCAGGCATTACATTTGCCCCAGGGACATGGGTGATGTAGCAAGCTGGGCTTCTGTGAATTCTCTAGCTCTAAAAATTATTAGATAATTATAACTCTAATAAGCTTGAGAGGAATAGTAAGAGAATATTACAACATAGGCCCACTGGGACTAATACATCTTGGAGGATTTAATCCCATCTCTGTTCCTGGCTAATGGTGTGACATTGAGTCTAAATCAATCAATTTCTTATATTTTCTCCTTTGTAAAATTGGGAAACTGGACAAGATGATCTTTAAAGTTCCTTCTCTACAATCTTTTGAATTTATAAATTTGCACAAAGCTTTTTTTTTAAAAAAAAAAGTTTTGTAGCTTCTGGTTTTCATGATTATGACAAGAAATTTTTCAATGAAAAAATTTTCCAATATCAAATTTTAATTCACTTAACTTTACCATAAATCATGCTATTGCTTTTTAGAAAGGCTATGATGAAAATAAAATGAACCTCAAGAGATTCATTTCCCCTTCAGAATGTTCAGTGATTAATTAAGAGAATACTCAAAATGTGTTTAGTGTAGTCTCATGAACTTGGTAAATTCTCATTAAGTGGAGACAATTCTTATTGTTGGTATCATGATCATTTCTTCATTCAATAAATGTTAGTGCATGTATCAGCTAATGGGGTAGAGAAAATGTTTAACAAGATAGGCAAGTTTATTATCTTCACTATTACTATTTACTGAGCGTTAAGGATTTCCCAAGCTGACCCAGGCAGTTTGAGAACCTGATGAGCAAATATTTGTTGAAGTCAAATAAAATAAAGAAACAAATCTCTAACTTTAAAGCGTTTTATTTGGGAAGCAAGAATTGTAACTTAGGGCATACACATGAACTGGATGGCCTTCAATATGTCTGAAGAACAAAGAGAAGGTTGGAGGTTTTATAAAAAAGAGAAACGTTACACATTGTTTTGAAAGATAGTTCGTGGGCACTAGTTAGGTTTTGGGAAGCTGACAACCTCTGATTGGTGGATGAAAGCAGTGGGTAAAACTAGTCAGAGTTGCCGCAGATTGGTTCAGCAGTTATTAGGTAAAGCTAGTATCAGGTTACAGCAGGCACTTTCAGCAGCTGGGCTTGTGTAAAATTTAATTCTTGGAGCAATATTATGTGCCCTGAGTGCTTTTCTCCCTGTCTTCTAGATTTTTTAAGTTGAATATGACAAGAATGACTCAGTTTGCATGATCAACTTTCGCAGGTTCATGCCCTGAAGTGCCTGCTTCCCTTTAGATGGAATGGTATGGGATGCTGCATCAAGGGAAAGAACACTCCTTTGCTATCATTTGCCAAAAAGTCACCGGGACAGTTTCCCAGGTTTCTTGCTCGGATCACTCAATAAAGGGCATCAGAGGCTTAAGTTAATAAATAAGTCTTTAGTTTTCTCCTTTCCCTTTCAGACTACAGTGGTACTAGATCTAGTTAAGGCTATGTGACTACTCTCCCATCAAATTATTTACTCATTTTTTTATCCTCATTAAGAGGCAAGAAATAATAAAGTGTAAAAAGTACAGGAATCCCCCTTTTACCCAAGGCCAACCATGGTCTAAAAATACTAAATTGAAAATTTCTGTAATAAACAATTTAATTAAATAAATTATAAATTGCACGTCATTCTGAGTAGTGTGATGAAATCTCGCACTGTCCCAACTCCATCCTGCCTGGGACATGAATCTTCCCTTTGCCATGGGTCTCTGCCAAGTAGTTGCTACCTGCCTCTTCACTTACTGGTCTGACTGAGAAAACATAGTATGTGTGGGGTCAGTACTATCCGCGGTTTTGAACATTCACTGGGGTGGTCTTGGAACGTATCCTCCAAAGATATTGGGAGGTGTGATGGAAGAAAAGAGTTGGAGAGATGTAGAGACAAGGTCCTCGAACTTGGGCAAACTTGTTTGCATGCCCACTTTGCTACTCATTTTGTCATTGATCGTTCACTTATGGAACTTACGGTTTTCCATAAGCTGTGGTGGACATGAAAATGCATCAAGGAAGGTAGAAAAAATATGTAACTAATACACTGTAATGTAATATAATACCTTCTGTCAAGCCTTTATTTACAAACATCTGTTGAATCCCTACTATAAACCATTTTCTGCGCTAGATGCTGGCAATACAAAGATTAAAGACATAGTTCTAACTCTTTATCATAAAACTATTAAAAACAGGACAGATAAAGTACCTTGGAATCTTAGGAAACAGAAAGAGTGTAAAGAATCAAAGAAGGTTTTATTTATTTATTTTTTTGAAGCAAATTTTGTGCTGAGGGCAGACATAAAATTATAAAGAGTTGAATGCAAAAAGTATGCCCAAGGCCATGGATATTAAGAATAAAAGCAAGGGCCATCATTTTTATAAAAAATAATATTGGTTATATTTGCTTCTCAGTAGAAGCCAGAATTATTTTAAAAATTAATTAACTATAAAGTAGCTAAAGTAGCTATAGGTAATATTTACCGAAGTGCCCAAAACTAAGTTAACAAAGGTCATAAGTAGACATGAGAAGGCAACAAAAGTACTTTTAAATTTTAACAAATCTCTGTGAAATGAGACAAATATTAATATAAATTTTTATCATGGTAACCAACAGGGGCTTAGTGGTGGGAGACATGGGATCGTCTACAAAGAAGACAAACACATCCTTCTTTTTTAAACAACTGTTAGCAATTTAACTAATTAAAACTTCAGTACATGTCTGGGATATGAAGAAAACTTAAGCAATATCCTCAAGTACTCCTGTAGGTAGGGTTCTTGAAACTCTCTTTCCCAAGCTCACCATTACACTCTGTCCTGCTCAGAAGAGTCAGTTTCACTGAATCCTTCCATAAGACCTATTAGTAGAACAACATTCAATTCTCACACTGTCTGGAAATAGAAAAAAATCTGTTTAGAGACGGTGATTGCTTTGTGGCACAAATCTTGCAGTTTTGTTTTTGACGGTCCAAGGATTGATGACAACAGTCCAATATGCTTGGTCTTGCCTGGTAGCTGGAACATTGTGCCTCTGTAAATCTCTTCGTATCCAAATAGGAGCTGTGAAAGATTCAGCATACCTCATGGCTCTTAGCCTCTCATTTTTCTGACAGGAGATTTGTTGGCATTAGCAATGGGAAATGCTAATTACATCTGTATCCACCTCTCAAGCCAGAATGGAATCACTATTTTTGATTACAGCATTATTATTTACTTTATTACATCTTTGCACTAGAGAAATAATACTTGAAGTGTGATTTTGTCCTACATTTACAACCCAAGAATCTCTGCCTTTCTTAAGAGTAGGATATGTGTGTGTGTATGTGTGTGTGTGTGTATTTTTATTTTGTTTTTAATTGACATAATAATTGTACATATTTATGGGGTATAGTGTGATGTTTTGATACATGTATACATTGAATAAAAATCAAGTCAGTGTATGTAGCATATCTATCACCTCATATATTTATCGTTTCTTTGTGGTGAGGATATTTAAAATCCTCTTTTCTAGCTATTTTGAAATATACAATACAATATTGTTAACCATAGTCCCCAGCCTACTTCGAAACAGAACACCAGAACTTACTCCTCCTATCTTACTGTCACTTTGTACTGGTTGACAAAGCTTTCTTTATTCCCCGTCCCTAGACCTTGCTAACCACTATTCTAATCTCTACTTCTATGAGATCAATGTCTTCAGATTCCACATATGAGCAGAATCCTGTGGTATTTCTTCCTGTGCCTGGCTTGTTACACTTAACATAATGTCCTCTAGATTCATCCACATTGCCATAAATAACAAGATTTTATTCTTTTTTTATGGATGAAAAGCATTTCATTGTGTATATCTACCACATTTTCTTTACCCATTCATCCTCTATAGACACTTACGTTGATTTCATATCTTTGCTATTGTGAACAGTGTTGCAATAAATGTGGGAGTGCAGATATCTCTTCAACATACTGATTTTATTTTATTTGAGTATGTACCTAGTAATGAGATTGCTGGATCATATGATAGTTTTAAACTTCTGAGGAACCTCCATACTGTTTTCTATAATGGCTGTACCAATTTATATTCCCATCAACAGTGTATAAGAGTTCTCCTATCTTTACATCCATGCCAGCGTTTGTGAGTTTTTGTCTTTTTGATAACAGCTATTTTGTTTATTTTCTTTGAGATGGAGTCTCGCTCTGTCACCCAGGCTGGAGTGCAGTGGTGCAATCTCGGCTCACTGCAACCTCTGCCTCCCCGGCTTTAAGTGATTCTTCTGCCTCAGCATCCCCAGTAGCTGGGATTACAGGCATGCACCACCACGCCTGGCTAATTTTTGTATTTTTGGTAGAGATGGGGTTTCACCATCTTGGCCAGGCTGGTCTCAAGCTCCTGACCTCATGATCCACCTCCCTCAGCCTCCCAAAGTGCTGGGATTACAGGCGTGAGCCACCGCACCCAGCGATAAGAGCTATTTTATTTAAGGTGAGGTGATATCTCATTGTTGTTTTAATTTGCCTTTCCCTAATGATTAATGATGTTGAGAATTTTTTCATATATGTTTTCCATTTGTATGTCCTTTTTTGAAAAATGTCTATGGAGGTCTTTTGCCCATTTTAAAATCAGATTATTTGATTTTTTGCTATTGAGCTGTTTGGGTTTGTTATATAACTTAGATATTAAACCAGGTTAATATCCTGGGTAATTAATTCAGGATACAGATGCATCATTTACAAATATTTTATCTCATTCTGTAAGTTGTCTTTGCACTCTGTTGTCTTGTTCCTTTGCTGTGCAGAAGCTTTTTAGTTTGAGGTAATCCTATTTGTCTATTTTTGTTTTTGTTGCCTGTGCTGCAGGGGTCTTATCCAAAAAATTCTTCCTCAGACCAATGTTATGAAGCATTTTCTGTATATTTTCTTCTAGTAGTTTTATCATTTCAGGTCTTACATTTCAGCTTTAATCCATTTTGAGTTGATTTTTGTATATGGTGTGAGATATAGGTCTACTTCGTTCTTCTGCATGTGGATATCCAGTTTTCCCAGAGCTATTTATTGAAGAGACTGTCCTTTATCCATTGTGAGTTCTTAGTCCCTTTGTCAAAAATTGGCTGGTTGTAAGTACTGGGATTTATTTCTGTGTTCTGTATTCTGTTCCATTGGTCTATGTGTCTGTTTTTATATCAGTACCATGATGTGTCTATTTTTATATCAGTACCATGCTGTGTTGCTTTCTGTAGCTTTGTACTTTATCTTGAAGTCAGGTAGTGTGATGCCTCCAGCTTTGTTCTTTTTGCTAAAGATTGCTTTGGTTATTTACGATCTTTCCTTCACTGCAGAAGTCTACCAAACCTTTAAAGAACTAATGTCAATTCTGTCGGGGACCGGCACGTCTGCCAGGAGGCTCCCGGCCTGCGGGAGGCCTCACCCCAACTCGGAGATGTTCACAACCTGGAGGAGAGAGTGCGCGGAAGAGAAGACAGACAGACAGTGGGGTCTGGAGGACTACCTTGGC
>CAUYLG010049930.1:0-25331 GCA_963573385.1 Cacajao melanocephalus
GAAATTGCAACAAAAGCCAAAATTGACAAATGGGACCTAATTAAACTAAAGAGCTTCTGTACAGCAAAAGAAACTATCATCAGAGTGAACAGGCAACCTACAGAATGGGAGAAAATTTTTGCAATCTATCCATCTGACAAAGAGCTAATATCCAGAATCTACAAGGAAGTTAAACAAATTTACAAGAAAAGAAAAACCATCAAAAAGTGGGCAAAGGATATGAACAGACACTTCTCAAAAGAAGACATTTATAAGGCCAACAAACATATGAAAAAAAGCTCATAATCACTAGTCATTAGACAAATGCAAATCAAAACCACAATGAGATACCATCTCACACCAGGTAGAATGAAGATCATTAAAAAGTTAGGGAAAAACAGATGCTCGGGAGGATGTGGAGAAATAGGAACACTTTTACACTGTTGGTGGGAGTGTAAATTAGTTCAACCATTGTGGAAGACAGTGTGGCGATTCCTCAAGGATCTAGAACCAGAAATGTCATCTGACCCAGCAATCCCATTACTGGGTATATACCCAAAGGTTATAAATCATTCTACTGTAAAGACACATGCACACCTAAGTTTATTGTAGCACTACTCACAATAGCAAAAACTTGTAACCAATCCAAATGCCTATCAATGATAGACTAGATAAAGAAAATGTGGCACAAATACACCATGGAATACTATGCAGCCATAAAAGAGAATGAGTTCATGTCCTTTGCAGGGACATGGATGAAACTGGAAACTATTATTCTCAGCAAACTAACACAGGAACAGAAAACCAAACAGTGCATGTTCTCACTCATAAGTGGGAGGTAAACAATGAGAACACATGGACACAGGGAGGGGAACATCACACACGAGACCTCGAGGGGTGAGGGGCAAAGGGAGGGAGAGCATTAGGACAATACCTAACGCTTGCACGGGGCTTAAAACCTAAATGATGGGTTGATGGGTACAGCAGACCACCATGGCACATGTATACCTATGTAACAAAATGCATGTTCTCCACATGTATCCCAAAACTTTATATATATATGTAACATATGTAACATACATATATGTAACAGAAATACCATTTGACCCAGCAATCCCACTACTTAGTATATACACAAATAAATATGTCATTCTGTCATAAAGACACATGCATGTGTATGTTCATTGCAGCACTATACACAATAGCAAAGACATGGAATCAACCGGAATGCCTATCAATGGTAGAATGGATAAAGAAAATGTGGTACATATACACCATAGAATACTATGCAGCCATAAGAAAGAATGAGATCATGTCCCTTGCAGGAACACTGATGGAACTGTAGGCCAATATCCTTAGAAAATTAATGCAGGAACAGAAAACCAAATACTGCATGTTCTTACTCATAAGTGAGAGTTAAATGTTGAGAATACATGGACACATAGAGGGGAATAACGGCACTGTAGCTTATCTGAGAGCAGAGGGTGGAGGGTGGGAGGAGGTAGAGGATCTGGATAAATAACTGATGGGTAGTAGGCTTAAGACCTGGGCGATGAAATAATCTGTATAACAAACTGCCATGACACAAGTTTGCATATATAAGAAACCTGTATATGTACCCCTAAACTTAAAAGGGTTTTTTTTTTTTAAAGAAAGCAGAGTCTCAAAGAGAAAAAGAACAAAAACGAATTCTGGAAGCAGCAACAGGAAAATAATTGCCACCAAATGCTGAATGTGCCCAGCATGCCGTACACTGTGTTTGGTACATTCTCTGTATTATCTCATTTGATTCTTGCAATTATTAGGAAGCTATTTTCCACCCTACAATGGGTTAGGAAATTGAAGCATCATGCTCAAGATGACCCAATAATAAGTGGTAGAACTTGGCTTTAAACCTATGTCTTTTAAACCACAATGTCCATTTTCTTTCTCCTATGCTTTGCTTGATTACACATTGGTTGTGACTGTAAAGGGTATGCCAGCCATTATGGCAGAGGAGAAAAAAAGGGGCCTCTCATTTTCTTCCCTGGAAGTCTTACAGCTCATTTAAAACTTGGTTAAAGATGTTGAAGTCATATGAAACATAAACATGCAATAATAGCTGGGTTTGGGACCCTGGAAATATGGATCAATGAAAAAAGGCAGATTTGACCTGCAACATATATGAAGTGAATTTTCATGTTAAAGAATAAAAGCATTTCATAGTCATCCTTTTGTGTGATCTAGAATGTGTAAGGGAAGGTTATCTTTACGCACCATGACACTTTGATGTTCCCATTCACTATGCCATTTCGGCTTTCTGATACAACATTTACTGTATAGTCTGTCTTCCTCTGAGGGCTTTCTTCCAGATCAAAAAAAGATGGAGTAGCATGTATTATTTCGGTATGTGAATTGCTTCTTCTCTGAGGCAGAAATGTTTGCTTTTCTACAGTAGGGTCACTGGGAGACTAGCTCTGCACGTAGAATTTCAAATATAGCCTTTGTACTCCATTTCTCTTGGCTAATTTGCATATTGTTGCTTTATCACCTGTTTGCTTTGCTGAGAACATACATTCAAGTATAGCAGAAAGTTTTCAGTTGTCCAATGACAAAGGCTAAAATATTTACAGTATATGGAAAACTAGATCTAGGTGAGAAAGCTTTTTTTTTTTTTTTTTTAACAAGATTCTTGTCCTTTCTTTTATTTAAGCAAATTTGGAAAACATCAAAAGGGTTTTGCTTCACTTGATTCTTTATTTTTCATTGTCTCTCACGATAATATTATCTATTTCCTTCCTTTTCTTCTCACTCTTGGGGGCTTATTTTGTAATGTCCTGTCATATTTTATTGTTAAATTGCTTGTTTAATTGTTGATTTTCCCCACTAGACCATAAACTCTCTCAGTCCTCCTCAAAACTGTACACTCATCACATAGCCAAATGCTTGACACTCATGGGTTGTTTGTAGAATGAATGAGTGAGTGAGTGTTAATTGAGTGGTTGACTTCAGTGATTTCCCTACAGGATCAATAACACTTTCCCCTCAATATTGAACCAGATAATTTTGTTATGAGCACATCTTATCTTATTCTTGTACTATAATAATCTGAACACTTAAATATATTTTGCAAAGAATTTACAAAAAGACTAACATAGGATGAAAAATTGAAGCAGTAATGGCACTTTCTTGTATGCAAATACATCTGTCAGCTCCTCCCATCACACCCCTCATTGCAGAGAGATTGAGTCTTCTCCAGCTTAAATATCTCTGCAGCTGCTTGCCCATGGGGACTGCAAAGCTTCCAAAGCTGTGCAGCCACAGAACCTGCAGAGAGATTGTTGCCCACTGGGAGCCTGAGGAGTAGTACTGACTTTGGCTTGCCAATCCCACTAGAATTTATTTAGATTTTAGCATTAAAATTTGGACACTGCATGCATTCTCAGAAATAAGTATTTTTAAGAGAAGTAGATCAACATGAGAAAAATCTACTTTTTTTTTTTTTTTCATTTGAAGTAAAAGACAATGAGCTGGGCCCACTGGCTTAACCTGTAATCCCACTTTGGGAGGCTACGGCCACAGCGGGAGGATAGCCTGAGGCCAGAAGTTTGAGACCAGTCTGATCAATATAGTGAGATTTCACTTTACAAAACCAAAAAAAATTAGTCAGGCACAGTGGCAAGTACCTGTAGTTCCAGCCACTCAGGACGCTTAACCAGGAAGATAAATTGAGCCTAGGAATTCAAGGTTGCAGTAAGCTATGATAGTGCCATTAAACTCCAGCCTGGGCAACAGAATGAGACCTTGTCTCTTAAAAAAAAGTAAAGCAAAGTCAGGTCATATTGAAGACAATGCAGATATTCCCGGGTGTTCAACAGATTTCCTTCACTTCAAGCTTTTTATTGTTAGAAAAAAATGTAGAAAACATAAAAATATTATTTGGCTTTTTTATTCTTAGTAGTAATATGAAGTATCTCTCTACTTACAGTAAAAGACTAATACGGATGAGTTAGCTTAATTTTGGTCAAGTTTATTCTTTAATGCATTATCAAATGGGCCTAACATTTTACTACAGGTCCTTTAATTCAATTCTACACGTATTTATCAATTACCTTTTTTTTTTTTTTTTTTTTTTTGCTTTTTTAACATTTATTTTAGATTCAGGGGGTACATGTGCAGGTTTGTTACAAAGGTATGTTATGTGATGCTGAAGTTTGGGGTACGAGTGAACCCATCACCCAGGTAGTGAGCATACTACTCAGTAGGTAGTTTTTCAGACCTTACCTACCTTCCTCCCTCTCTCCTGCAGTCCCTAGTGTCTATTTTTCCCATCCCTATGTCCATTTGCTCCCACTTATAAATGAGAACATGCAGTATTTGATTTTCTATTTCTGTGTTAGGTTACTTAGGAAAATGGCCTCCAGCTGCATCCATGTTGCTGCAAAGGAGATGATTTCATTCTTGTTTATGGCTAGGTAGTATTCCATGGTGTCCACGTAAGTACTCCATTTTCTTTATCCAATCCACTGTTGATGGGATCCTGGCTTGATTCTACTTCTTTGCTATTCCAAATAGTGCTGTGACAAACATACAGGTGTGTGTATGTTTTTGGTAGAACAATTTATTTTCCTTTGGATATAACAGTTTTCTATAGGTAATGAAATGTGAGTATGTGATCCATATAAATACAATAAATATGTAAATAAAACTAAAAATAAGACACATTGTTTAAGCCATATACACACAAAAATGAGCACTACAAATTGTGGGCAATATAATTTAACAAAATCAACATAGAAAACAGATTGTTTTGTGGAAATCTTTCCTCTTTTTCCTTCTCTTATTCAGTGCTTGTAATTGCTATCTTTCTTCTAAAGTCTCTGACTGACTCGTGAGCTGCCAACCCTATGTGCCTGAGATACTTGCAAAGCAACTTTGATGTTAAAATTTTCAGAGTTTGGACCACTTGTTTCCTTAGGCAAATGATTGTTCTTGTATTGCCAACTCCATTGGTGATCTTTCACTCCTAGGAATTTTTTAAAAAGAAGTCCTCAGAGTTTTTATTTTTAAAATTAACTTTAAAAACATAATAGGTTTTCCTGGTGTATTATAATATTAGCCTCCTAAAGATTTCTTAGGAGAATGAAGTGAACAGAAATAAAAGTGATAGGAAACATTTCCCTTTCTTCACTTAAAAGACAAAAGCAAAATGAAAAATAACAAATGTTTACTATTCCGAGAAAATGGAAGGAAGCTAAAAATATTAAAACTTCAGCTTATTAATATCACTTGGCCTTTGTAATTTCCACTAATCTAACATATTTGAGAAATAAAATGCTTTGGAGGTTAAAAGATTGGAAAGTAGTAACTTTGTATAGTTATACATAGCAATCACAGAGCTTTGGGGACACATATTTAGGTACTGCCTATATGAAGTCAGACTCGGTTAGTTGGCTTGTGCTTTAAGACTGTTTCATTCTGTTCTTTGGTCTATCATAACTTAGTTCACTTGGGTCTGATCAAACAGAAATATAAGGTCTTAACTCTGTGAGTACAGGGCTTAACCCTGTGAGTACAGGGCTTTCTATCTGTGAGTACAGATAGAAAGACTAGGAACACAGTGAACATAAGACTAATGTGGCCATGCAATGGCTCCTTCATGGGTGAGTTGAGAATGAGTTTGGTTTGAAGAGAATGACTGCAGAAATAAGATGAAAGAGTAAAGCCAGCTTAATCACTTCAAAATTAAACAGGATTGAGGTTGCTCCTACTTCTATATTGTGATTTGAAGTTCACTGAATTTTTATGGGAACCGTTAGTTGAAACTTGTTTTAGCCTGTGGTACTGAAACATTCTGAGGCAATGTAACAGGACTGGTAAGTTTGACGGTGTGGCTGAGAGCTGAATCAGAGGTGCTCTTAGAGAAGGCAGACCTGACTGGGGTATCATCATGAAAGGCAGTTGGCAGCACATGAGCATAATGGCTTATCAGGTGGATTTGCAAAAGGTCAGGTATGCTGCAAGAGATTTGAGAGGAGCAGGTAATAGCCTTGTTTAAAAGAACTTCGATGAGTCAATTTTAGTTTTGCATTTTAGACTCTGCTAACTCTTTAGAAACAATCTCAGTTTCAACACATATATTACATGCTCCTTTGACTGAAAAAGTAGTGCTTTAGTTTGGCTTATATTCTCCTTTAAAAAATTGATGTAACTGCATATTTTATCATAAGCTAAAACTAAATTATTCTTTTACAATAGTGCTTTCAAAATATATCATGAAAATAAAAACAAAATCAGATAGTTTTAACAAGTGCATATTATATTGGCATTTAGATAATTGATTTTGGCAACCAGATCAATTTTTTTTTAGTTACATATTTTGTTCCTCTTTAAGATCTACTGGTATGAGAATTCCAAGCAGCCCTAGCCCCATGAAGCACTCATTTGCCAGATCCATTTATCATCAGCTTGTCTTGTTCAGGATTCTGGAGCTTTTAAACAAATGCTGAGACACAAATGGATCTCTCTCTCTCTCTTCCTCATCCTTTTTATTTTTCCCTCTATTTATTTATTTATTTCTTGAGATGGAGTCTCGCTCTGTCCCCCAGGCTGGAGTGCAGTGGTACAGTCTTGGCTCACTGCAACCTCCACCTCCCAGATTCAAGCGATTCTTCTGCCTCAACCTCCTGAGTAGCTGGTATGACAGGTGCATGCCACCACACCCAGCTAATTTTTATATTTTTAGTAAAGACGGGATTTCACCATATTGGCCAGGCTAGTCTCAAACTCCTGACCTTGGATCTGCCCGCCCAGCCTCCCAAAGTGCTGGGATTACAGGTGTGAGCCACCGTGCCCAGGCTCTCTCTTTAATTCTTAATCAATAGATCCATAGATTCAGTGCAGAGTATAAGTAGTTATACAGGAAATATTTGTTTTCTTTCTTTTTCTAACGGGTTATTCGTAATGTAGAGATAGATGGTGTATTTTTCTTCCACTAATCCAGTTTTATCCCTGGAAACTCATTATTTTATTCTGTATGCTATATAAACATTGATTGAACATCTGCAAAGCAATAGGCATTGTGCTTAGCATAGGTTGTACAGACATGAAAAGTCCTCTCTATGCTCATATAGTCAAGTGGGGGATATAGACAGTAAGCTGGAAATCAATTCAGTATGGTAAGTGCTATGCCAGATGCCTGCACAGGGTGCATTGTGAACACAGGGAAGAGCCTCATAATTTAGCTGAGGGAGGAATATTAGAAAAGAAAGAGGTCATGATTAAGCTGAGTTCTTAAAAATGGGGGTGATTAAGGTAGGGAAGGCTAGACAGCAGGTTTAGGTCAATAGTAGAGCATAAGCAAAAGAATAGAGGTGGGTAACCTAAGGGAAGGTCTTTATATGTCCCTGAAGCATTGGTGGAGCACGTGGGTATGGGAAGATGAAATAGGAAGGAGTCATTATTACATTGGACTTGCATGTCATGCAAAAGAGTGTGGACTTTAACTGTGTAGGTGGGCATTGAAGCATTCTAAGTAGGTGAATGAGAAGTTATTTGCATTTAAGAAAGGTCACTCAGGGTAAATTTAATTAGATGCATTGCTTGGGATGAAGGAAACTTCTTTTGAGAAACTTCTTTTGAGAAGATCAGTCAGGAGATGTGCAGTAATCTAGCTGAGATGTGAAGGTTTTAAGCCAAGGTATTATAACTGCAGCTAAAGAGGTGTAAGAGTTGTTCAGGAGGAAGATTCTATAGGAACTGGTGGCTGATGACATTGTGGGGAGAAACGTTAAGAGATGGTGGAGTTAAAAATTATTTCCAAGCTTCTGGCTTGGGTAACTAGAAGTGCCATTTACTAAGACAAAAATAGGAAAGGAAAGGATTTAGAGGGCAAAATTTTTAGTGTGTTGAATTTGAAGGTCTGTGGAGCTTAGATGTCCAGGAGGCAATTTATGTGGAGCTCAGAAGAGACATGTGAGCTGGAAAGAGATGGGGGACCCCAGGAGAGAGGAGTTATTTACGACCATGGGTGAGGTGGAGACACTGGAAGAGTAGAGAAAGGTTGAGAGCATTAACACCCATATGGACATTGTTACCTATTACGTGATCATTCCCTAGGAATGGTGTCTTGGTGGCATGTGTGAATATTTTAACACCCTCAGAATAACAAACGAGCAAACATCTAGCTGACATTTAAATTAATTATTTCATTGTTCATTATGCCTATGTGCCCTTATTTGTGTTATTTTCTGCAATGATGGGACCGGCTAATCTGCACTTTTCTGGTAATAACAAAGCACATATTACCTAATTAGCTTGATGATTCTCTTCACTGTGAATTGACATCTCCTTTTAAAATTTACTTGTCTTTAATAACTATTATTGTTTCTTTTACTTCCAGTGACTGATGTATGGTTTTTCTGCCCCTAGTAAAATGTAAGCATCGTGCCCATGTTCATTGCAGTATGATTCACAATATCTGAGACACTGGAAGAAATCTAATTGTTTGTCAATGGATGAATAAAAAGAGAAATATATATTACATTTCTTATATTAATTATATATAATTATATATTTCTTATGTAACTGTAATACATTTGCTATATTTCTTATATACATATAATACACATGTTATATTTTTCTTATACACACACAATGGAAAATTATTCTACCTTTAAAAAGTAGGAAATTCTGTCATTTGCAACAACATGAATCAACCTGGAAGACATTATGTTAAGTGAGATAAGCCAGACACAGAAAAACAAATACTATATAATCTCATTTACATGAAGATTTAAAAATGGCCAAAGTTACAGAAGCAGACAGTGAAATGGTGGTTACCAGCAGCTATGGGATAAATGGGTGATGTTGGTCAAAGAGTGCAATGTTTCCATTACATAGGATGAATACATTCTCGGCTCTAAGGTACAGCTCTGTGGCTGTGGTTAATACGATATTGTGTACTTGAAAACTGCTAAGAGGTTCATCTTAAGTCTTTTCACTCCAGAAACAAAGAAAAAATGTAACTAGGCGAGGCGATTGATAGATATATTAATTAGCTTGATTATGATGATGATACCACAATGTCTACATAATGTATATCTCAACACATTAAGTTGAATACCTGAAATATATACAATTTTTATTTGTCAATAATGATCTCAATAAAGTTGCTAAAAGAATGTGAGCACAGTGGCTTAATAAAGACGGAAGTCAGTGCCTAATGTGATTGAAGTCTTTGTTCCTAGCAACAAATATTTGTTGAGTGCCTCCATTTTCCAGACACTTTCCAGGACCCAGGAATTCAAAAGGGCAAAACTTCAGTCTTCACACAGATGCACTGATGAGAAAGCTGTGACCTTCAGTACCAGACAGCAGAAAAGAAGACAATAGGAAAACATGCAATGGGCTGGGGGTGAGGAAGAACATGCACATTCACCTAGAAGTGAAGGAAGAATATTATATTACACCTTTCTTCCATTGTGTTGTTAGTTGCAACTTTTCTTGCTTTGCCATCTTTACATTCTTCTGCAACTTCAGGCAGTACTTGTGTCAACCCCTTTTTATGCCAGTGCCTTTTGCATCTGCCTCTTACTGTTACTTGTTTTCCCCAGAGCCCCCCATCCAGTGACCCTTTAGCTTGTGCTAGTTGACGCTGCAGCATTTGACCTCTCCAGACAGCATCTGCCTAAGCACCTTATGTAATTTGCTACTTACATGTGTCTGGTTCCACAATTTGAAGATATGGATAAAAAGAAGCATGAACTTCCTTCAAGACCGCTTTAATCAGAATGGCATATGTATGCTTTCCTTCTTGGATAAGCATGATCCTAATTTAAAGTCTCTATTAGTAAGACAAGGGCTTTGATTATTTTCCTTATTAGTAATGGTACATATGCACAGTTCTCTATGTCAACTTGCCTCCTTTTTACTTGGGACAAAAGTGGTCGGTCATCTTTGGGCTGGGCAGCTGAGTGTAGCGATCTGGGAGTTTTGGCAGTATCAATCCAAATGTTGCATGATGGTGTATGCCCAATATCACTGCATCTCTCCGCTCTCTACATGCTGTGTGCTGGGTGGTTCTTCTCCACCCTTGGCAATTTTACCACTCCTTTGGGGCAGAGAAGATCTTCTTACTCTTTTCATTTTATTCGAATATAAAGCCAAGTCAATTTGGTATAGTAGGTAGAGCATCTACTACGTGTAAGATACTGTGTCAATTGCCAGACATAATATCCAAATGATTGCAGTCTCTTTAAGAGAGGTTTATAATTTCCTGGGAGATACAACTATTTACATCAGTCATGAAAGGGCAAGCCTTTTGAGATGCTGCTTTGCCTTTTTATTGGATTCTTACTGGGAGCCTAGTCAGTTTTACCCAGTGGAAAGAACTGAGTCCATTTCACACTTTCATTGTAGGGAGGGCTTCAGCCACTCTTTCTAAAATTGCAGTCACCTGTCCGTATACACTTTTTGTCCCCTTTCCCTGATGAACATTTCTTTTTAGTATTTATCATCATCTAACACAGTATATATTGTACTTATTTTTCTTTTATCTTTTATCTGTCTTCTGTGTTGTGAAGACAAGCCCTACTCATTGCTGTATCCCCAGTGCCTCAGTAAATATTCACTTAGTGAATGAATGAATGAATAATTAAATGCATACATTCATTCTTTCAATGAATTCCTAGTGTGTGTAATGTGCTTGGTATAAAATGGATACAATTTTCTAAATAAAATAAAATAAAATAATCCTGCCCTCATGAACATTTGATGGGAGAGATTGAGATTAATTAAATAGTCTCATAAATATGTATTTAAGAACCCTATTTGTGTATCCTGTCCCCACAAGTAATCAACTATGAATGACTTGCCTTTGCACTGTGAACTCTAAATTGTCTAAATCTGTCTCTTAATTTGCAAAGTAGAGAGATTTATCATTACCAGATTTGTAAAAATACAGTAAAATTTGGCATTTCTTGGCAATGTTTAAGAATAACATAACGTTACACTGCCCTCTTTCAGGCTGTCTCGTATCTGGAAAAATTAATTTGACAAAGAAAGTTTATATCCTATATATATATGAAAGCATTTTCTTACCTGTTCAGAATATTAAGTGGGATGCTACCTAAATTGAAGTGTTTAGAATGCATGTGACTGCAAATATATTCTGAATTGTTTTCAGAGCAGTCTCTTATTTCAACAAATAAAGTTTGGGAACTTTCAGTGCTGTAACAAGAATATCAGATTTTTAATATCAATTTTGAACATTCTAAGCCCATTGAGTTTTATTGCTTTTTTAAGTAAACCGCAACCAAATCTGAACTTTTGGTTTCAAAACACACATACTTTATTCAAAAAGTATCTTCAATATTTTATTATTTTAAAGGTGAACATAACTTTCAACTAAAGATTGAGTTTTTAGGGTCATATGTGATATTAGTTTTGAAAGATTATTTTAAAGGTGTTTTGGGAAGCTAAGCTGGAAGGATCAATTGAGTTCAGGAGTTAAAGGCTATGATTGCACCACTGTACTCCAGCCTGGACAACAAAGTGAGACCCTAACTCCTAAAGAAAAAAAAAGCCTATTGCAATCAGCAACTGCTCAGGTTTCTCTAGCATTCATTATTATTCGTTTGAAATGTTTATCCACGATTAACCTCAATACTGTAATGCTGCTGCTTCTTGTTCAATCTCTATAATAAGCAATCTTCCAAGTAATAGTTGGTAAATAAAGTTGTCATATATATTGACAGTAATAACTAAACTATCACTGCCCACAGACCCCCCTTCTCCAGATTTTAGGATTGCAGAATTAACATAGCACATGGCTTTTTTTTTAAATTCTAAATACATACCAGCTGCAGTCTTTTAAAGTCTCATATCATTTTGTTAGCACAATGCCTGCCTACGTGAGCAAAAACATGGGAACTGCATCCTCATGCCGTTGACAAGATTTTTTATTTTCATGATTACTTCTCTGCCTTTTTTTTTATTTTGCCTGCAGGCAAAGGTTGGCATACATGTCAAGAGAATGTTCTCCAGCTGGGGCCTGCAGTACAGAGAATTGTATATACCAGAGGGCTCATGGGACTCTAGGCAGATTATTATGGTAATATTGGAGGCTGTTGTCCTCTCCCTCCCACAGCTGGGCCGCCTCTCTCATTGTAAGTATTGAAGCAATATGTTTTGCAAATTATACGTTGGGAACAACAGGGACCCAGTAAAGTGAGGAAAAAGAGAAACATTGCAAAATGTTGTCTTTAATATTATATTTTTCTTGTTCATCAAGCAAAATAAATTAAAGCTTTAATTTTTTTTAATTAAATGAAGATCATATATTGAAAAAAAGAGCTATAAGAGTAAAAACTTAATATTGATTTTATAGAGTGAGAGTTTTAAGAAAATATTGTTACAGAGAAATTAGACAGTAGCCTGATTCAAAAGAATCATGGTAAGATTGCATAATAGCCTTTATTATGGATTTCAAAAATCCTTTTGAGTCCAATGAAGCTGGGTTAGCAAAAATCGCACAAAAAATATCATTTTAATTAGTGCTAATGTGATCTCGTCATGGTCCAGCTGTTTCACACAGGATGAAAATGCGTTACTTTATTAGATATGCATCTTAGAAAAAAATGTCACTTCTGATTTCAAGCATTTGTTATTAAAGTACATTTTAATACAATAGTAGAACAACATGATTGATTTATCAAGATGAAGCATTAGTGAAATTCAGGCAAAAAAAAGGCTTAAAAGCCTTCTTAATTGAGGAAGAAATGTTTTCTTTCTGTCTGGCCTTCCTTTCTGGGAATATTTATAACAAAATAAGAGTCATATTTCTATTGTGGATTTTGAAGGCATCATGTAAGAGAGAGTTAAAATGACAATGATTTATAAATTAGAAGTTTTCCCTTATCACCTACAAAGTTTCCCCCCAAATTTAAAGTTTTAGGCTAATTTTAACAAATACTGGGCTGTTTTAGTTTAGTTTACAATAATGAATTTAAATTTATTCATCAGCAAACATTTCCATGTCTCTCTTGATAGAGAGTCTACAACTCATTCTCTTGCATTTGGCTTTCATTATTTCAGCCAGTCTTAAACTTCTCCATTCAGATGCAAAATCCTGCACCTTAGAAAAATAAGTGTATTATGATATAAAAACTTAAGAGTATGGCTCAAATATTTTCCTGAAATTCTTATTTGATTTAGCAAGACTGAGCTGCCTTACACAAGATAATAATATTAAGTACAGTACATTTGTTTGTAATGCATCTTCTATTCTTTTGCCACAACCCTATAAAACAGCTCACCATGTGCAATCCTGTGCCAGATAATATATTTATCTGCTCTATTTATTTGATATTATGCCAATATATTTTAGTTTGCTATTGATAGGGATGGTCACATACAATTTACTCCCCTAGCTAGATATTCATTTAGGAGAAATTTAGTAAATAAAAGCCTGGTAGGAAGTGATGTTCAGCATAAATGCCAGCCTCTATGATCTTTTGCTGAATTATAGCTATCATTTGGAAGTGGTAGTAGAGGGAGGTGGGGAAGCCAGCAATTTACTGTTGTTTTTCAGCATTGTTTCTCATTATCCCAATCACTGTCTCAGTGTTTAGTTAAAAAAAAATCACAAGTACTTCACTTGATTGATGCTATCAGGGAACTTATTCGTCTGTTTCAATACTCCACTGTGTGGTGCAGGACAGATCTGTTTTGCCATTCTTTTAACTCTTGTCACATGGACTCAAGCAAGTTTCCTCCATTGAAAATCTGAGATACTGAACCAAAAGCAACTTTTGATTATTTAAAACAGAGATTTTCCTCAAAGATTTCTTCCCTGTGCTTTCCTGGTGTGGGAGAGGCTTTGCGGGTAAAGCAATCTTCTAATGATCCTGTTTAAGCTGTTAAGTAACCAATCCTTTTGAATAGGGGCCAAGAAAAATATATTATTTTTCTACAGATAATGTCACACTATAGTGAATGGTGGTAATTAACATGGGGTTCTCTTGTGATCTTACTGGTGAGAGGATGTAGGCACTGTGAAGCCATGAGAAAGAATGAGGTAGAGGCTTGCTTTTTAAATTCTTTGGTCATACTTAATTCTTGTATTGCATCCAAGCACTAACGATGTGTGGGTGAAATAATATTCCCACTTTAGAAATACTCTCCTTATTTTTACTTTCAATTTTTAGTTACATTGATGCATGCTTTATTGGGTGATATTTTTCGTGTATTGAAAATACAGATATCTGTCTACTTGCCAGTACTACTGTCCTTAAAGCCAAAGAAAATAAAGACTAGTATTGGCTGCAGAATATTTCTCTGTCTTTCTGACACTACTTAGAGATATGTATGACTAAAAATGGATCAGGAGTGAACTTTGGACTTCTATTATACAAAAGATGGGAATCCCATAATGCCAAGACACTATCCAAAGCTTAGTGGGCTATAGAGAAGGTTATGATAGCTCTCAGTACTAGCAAAAGATGCTAGTGGCTCTGCATGTTGGCCAGCAAACACTCTGTGACTTCAGGATTAGCGTGGCACTTTTGAGAAGATGTGTGAAATTCAGTATGCTGAACTCCTGTCAGCACATCTCTACTGAATAAATGCCTACTATATCCAAAGGTGTGGGCCTAGGCATTATAGAAGTTCATATAAAATTGAAGACATAGTTTCTGCCCTCTGAGGAGTTTACAGTGTTGTTAAGGAGACAAATACTCAAGAAGGATAAAGTGCAGGCTAAAGACTGACAGGTTTTGAGTGAGCAGCACAGACATCAAGGGCTGCAGGACACCAGAGTGGTTACCACAAGCAGGGATATCTGGCCAAGTTTCAGGTAGAAGAGCTGGGTAGGAAAATCCACTTCTGGGGAAGAGTGAATGATGCCAGTCAAGGGGCTGAAGTGAAGGATGTGATGGGGGCATTTTAGGGAAGTTTCTTAGCATCAAATGAATCCCTACCTATTTGGTAACTTAGGGGGTAACTTAGTGACATGTTTTAGTGGACACATTACCCCAGAACATCATTTCTGTGGAAATATTGAAACACAGATGGGCTTAAGGCTGATTTTCCAAACGTAGGAAATCAATAACTCACTTGTATTTTAAACTAAAGTCTTAGGACAAGATTTTCTATCTATGGCCAAATTCTTCTGTAAAAATGCACTTAGCTCAATGTAGGCAGATTCAGCCAGTAAAACTTGACATTTTCTCCATCATTTATTGAATATAATTTCCTTTGACCAAAGTAAAATCTTTTCTTAATGAACAGTGGTGATTCCATGCACAATAGATACTTTCACAGTCCAAGGAATACTGAAGAATGCTGAAGCAGTCCAGAAAAATACAAAAGTACCATCAAAACTCTCCCAATACTTCTTGCAAATAAGGGCTTTACCTAATTGTTTTTAAAGATCTGAAAATATAGTTAAATACTGAGAACTTCTTTCTGGTGACTGGCTCCATGGCCTTCCTTTTAAAACTTCGTTGATTTCTTTGTTAAGCTTTCTTCAAAGTTAACTTTTCTTCTGCATTCCTTTTTTCCAAAGCATGCTCAAGGGAAAAATAGTATTATAATCTGGGTAGCTTCTTTTTATAAAAAAATTTAAATTGGGATATATTTAAGGTGTACAACATGCTGTTTTAATATACTTATAGGTGGTGAAATGGTTACTATAATCAAAGAAATGATCATGTCCATCATCTGATGTAGTTATCCTTTTGTGTGTGTGTATTTTAGGGCCAAGGGCTGCTACAAAATCTCTTAGCAAACATCTCAAAAACAATACAGTATTATCAATGAAAGTCCCCATATTGTCCATTAGCTCTCTAGACTTATTTCTCCTACAGGTCTGCAACTTTGAATTCTTTGACTTACATCTCCCAATTTCCTCCTCCGCCTACCTCCTCCTGGTAACCAAAGTTACATTCTTTTTTTTCTATGAATTAACTTTTCTTTCACCATTTTAGATTCTACATATAAGTGAGATAAATCATGAAGTATTTGTCTTTCAGTGTCTGGCTTATTTCACTTAGCATCATGTCCTCCAGGTTCATCCACAGTTGTGCCAATGGCAAGAATTATTTTTTTTAAAGACCAGATAATACCTCATTTGTATATGTACAGTTGTGTTGCTTGACAACAGGGATACATTCTAAAAATGCATCATCAAGCGATGTTGTTGTTGTGCAAACATTAGTCATAGCCCTCTAGATTATACACACCTAGGCTTTGTCGTATAGCCTATTGCTTCTAGGCTGTCAACATGTAGTGCATGTTACTGTAGTGCTGAATACTGTAGGTAATTGTCACATAGTGGTAAGGATTTGTGTATCTAAACATACCTAAACATAGATGTACAGTAAAAATATGGTATAAAAGATAAAAAAAGACACTTGTATAAGGCACACACTGTGAATGAAGCTTGCAGGACTGGAAGTTGCTTTGGCTGAGTCAGTGTGAATGGTGAGTGAATATGAAAACCTAGGGCATTCCTGCATGCTACTGTTGACTTTATCAACACTGTACATTTAGGCTACACTAAATTCACAAAAATATATTTCCTTCGATAATAAATTCACCTTTGCTTACTGTGACTTTTTACTTTATGAACTTTTAAAAAACTTTTGGACTCTTGCAATAACACAAAACACACACACCTTGTACATCTGTACAAAATATTTTCTTTATTTATGTCTTATTCTATAAGCTTTTTGCTATGTTAAAATTTGTTAATTTATATTTTGCCTTTTAAACTTTTTTTGTTAAAAACTGAGACACACATTAGCCTAGGCCTCTATAGGGTAAGGATCATCTATCACTGTCTTCCACCTCTACATCTTGTCCATTGGAAGGTCTTTCAGGCACAATAACACATGGAGCTGTCATCTCCTAGGATAACAATGCCTTTTTCTAGAATACCTCCTGAAGGAGTGGCCTGAGACTGTTTTATAGTTAACTATTTTTTCTTTAATATAAATAGAAAGAGTCCATGCTAAGTATAGTGCATACATAAACTACTAACATAGTCTCTTATTATCATTATCAAGTATATATACTGTATAAATATATATATTTTTGAGACAGGGTCTTGCTCTGTCACCCAGGCTGGAATCCTGTGGTGCGATCATGGCTCACTGCAGCCTCGACCTCCCTGACCCAAGCAATTTTTTTACCTCAGTCTCCCAAGTAGCTAGGACCACAGGTGCATGCCACAATGCTGGGCTAGGGTTTTTTTTTTTTTTTTTTTTTTGTAACATAGTTACAAAATATGTATCTGTATGTTATCCAGGCGGGTCTGGAACTCCTGCGTTCATATGATCCTCTTGACTTGGCCTCTCAAAGTGTTGGAATTACAGCTGTGAGCCACTGTGCCCAGCCTAATATGTTATCCAGGCGGGTCTGAAACTCCTGGGTTCATATGATCCTCTTGCCTTGGCCTCTCAAAGTGTTGGAATTACAGATGTGAGCCACTGTGCCCAGCCTATATAATCGTATGTGCTACACTTTTATACAACTAGCAGTGCAGTAGGTTTATTTATACCAGCGTCACTGCAAACATTTGAGTAATGCATTGTGTTATTGACATATTGAAAATAGGAAGTTTTCAGCTCCATGATAATTTTAGGGGACCATCGTCTTATGTGAGATCCTTCATTGACTGAAATGTTATTCAGCGCATGACTATATAACACAATTATTTCTCCATTAGTCCATTGATGGGCACTTTGATTGTTTCCATAGCTTGGGTATTTTGAATAATGCTGCAATAAACATGAGAGTGCAAGGTATCTCTACGAGGTGGTAATTTCATTTCCTGTGGGCATATACCCAAAAGAGGGATTTCTGCATTATATGGTAGTTGCATTTTAAATTTATTTGGTATCCTTCATACTCTATTTTGTAATGGCTACACCAATCTGAATAGCTTCTTTTTTTATTATTATTCTTTAAGTTCTGGGGTACATGTGCAGATCGTGCAGGATTGTTACATAGTTATACACATGTCATGGTGGCTTGCTGCATCCATGTCTCTGTCATCTACATTAGGTATTTCTCCTAATGTTATCCCTCCCCAATCTCCCCACCTCCTGCTATCCCTCCCCTAGCCCCCCACCCCACAACATGCCCCAGTGTGTGATGTTCCCCTCCCTGTGTCCATGCATTCTCATTGTTCAACACCCACTTATGAGTGAGAACATGCAGTGTTTGGTTTTCTGTTCTTAAGTTGGTTTGCTGAGAACGATGGTATCCAGCTTCATCCATGGCCCTGCAAAGGACATGAACTCATCTTTTTTATGGCTGCATAGTATTCAATGGTGTATAAAGTGCCACATTTTCTTTATGCAGTCTACCATTGATGGGCATTTGGGTTGGTTCCAAGTCTTTGCTATTGTAAACAGTGCTGCAATGAACATATGTGTGCATGTGTCCTTATAATAGAACGATTTATAATCCTTTGGGTATATACCCAGTAATGGGATTGCTGGGTCAAATGGTATTTCTATTTCTAGATCCTTGAGGAATCGCCACACTGTCTTCCACAATGGTTGAACTAATTTACACTCCTACCAACAGTGTAAAAGCGTTCCTATTTCTCCACATCCTCTCCAGCATCTGTTGTCCCCAGATTTTTTAATGATCGCCATTCTAACTGGCACGAGATGGTATCTCAATGTGGTTTTGATTTGCATTTCTCTAATGACCAGTGATGATGAGCATTTTTTCAAATGTTTGTTGGCTGCTTAAATGTGTTGTTTTGAAAAGTGCTTGTTCATATCCTTTGTCCACTTTTTGATGGGGTTGTTTTCTTTCCTGTAAATTTGTTTTAATTTGTGTAGATTCTGAATATTAGCCCTTGGTCAGATCGGTAGTTTGCAAAATTTTTTTCCCATTCTGTTGCTTGCTGGTTCACTCTGATGATTGTTTCTTTTGCTGTGCAGAAGCTCTTAAGTTTAATTAGATCCAATTTGTCTATTTTGGCTTTTGTTGCCATTGCTTTTGGTGTTTTAGTCATGAAGTCCCTGCCTATGCCTATGTCCTAAATGGTATTACCTAGGTTTTCTTCTAGGGTTTTTATGGTGTTACATCTTATGAGTAAATCTTTAATCCATCTGGAGTTAATTTTTGTATAAGGTGTCAGGAATGGGTCCAGTTACAGCTTTCTGCACATGGCTAGTCAGTTTTCCCAATACCATTTGTTAAACAAGAAATCCTTTCCCCATTACTTGTTTTTGTCAGGTTTGTCAAAGATCAGATGGTTGTAGATGTGTGGTGTTACTTCTGCGGCCTCTGTTCTGTTCCATTGGTATATATCTCTGTTTTGGTACCAGTACCATGCTGTTTTGATTACTGTAGCCTTGTAGTATAGTTTGAAGTCAGGTAGCCTGATGCCTCCAGCTTTGTGTGTCTGTGTGTTTTTTTTTTTTTGTTTTGTTTTGTTTTGTTTTTGCTTAAGATTGTCTTGGCTTGAATAGCTTCTTTTTAATTCTTTCCTACACATTGCTATATACTATATCCAACTATATTCTCTTCATTTTGTCGCATAGTAATTCAAGATTTTCAGATTTTTTTTGTTGCACAGATTTGCCTTTTTTATTATGGGACCCATGGCCTTTAGTGTCATGAAGATATTGAAGGTATAGTCAACATATCCTCAGTAGGCTTCAGTAGCATTAGTGAATTTGGAGCTGAGACTGTACCTATAATATTTTTAACACAAGACTTTAAAGACTTTATAAATAACTATAAATATATATATACACACACACACAGACATACATAGAAATGGAACCTATGTGTGTGTATACACATGCATATATACACACATATATGCACATACAGGCACACACATACACATAGATATATGGAGAAAGGGAGTGAGAGCATACACAATGTTCAAAGTATGTTTTTCTTTTCAGATCCACTAAAAGTGAAAGTTTTGGGGCCCCATCATAGACTTTCTGAATCAGAATCTCTGTGAGTAGAATTTACAAAACCTGCATTTTAACAGTATCTCTAGTGATACTTACATATAGTAAAATGTGAGATATGCTAGTATAGAATTTTCAGATTTGAAACAGTTTTTGCATTTAATTTAAGAGAAAGTTGGATCGTCCAACAGGCAGTCAAATACAGAAATATCAGATTAGTCTCCATGCAATTTAAGCTAATGTGCTGAAAGCATCAGTAGATGCCAGATGTGGTGCAAGGCTCTTTTATTCATACAGTTTCTTCTATTTCCTTCAATACTCTTATGAAAGTAGCTGTCTTATTTTTCCCTTATATAGATAAGCAAACAAACTCAAAGAGCTTTATGACCGTCTGGTGATCACCCAGGAATTAAGTGGCAGAGCTGAGATTCAGAGCCAGCTACCTCCATGGTGCCCCACACTTGTATTCTCTCTGCTGCCCAGTGTGATCCACATGAGCTTTCCTCTCTAATCAGTTATTATGGCCTTAGGGAATCAAGATATTTTTTACCAATAACCTAAGAAATACCTAATTAGGATGAAAAGTCCACTAACTAACATCGTGCAATATACTCAAACCCTTTCTTTTGAATTGCTTCTGCCATTATTAGCATAGTTCTGTGAAGGTTAGGTGGCTGCATGCCTGGCTGTGTGCCAACAGATGCATGTAAAGATAAGTCAACGCTGCATTAAAGACACTGAAATGGAACCTACTTTTAGTTTATGACACTATAGAAAACCTGAAGGGAAGTGTAGGGCCACAGTCATATATGTGCATGAGGGATGATGTCGGTACTACCCATGCAACCCGCCAAACTCCCTACCAATAAAGCATCAGTTTGCAGTCAAGTAAAATGGATAAGGACATGGGTTTGAGTCAGATTACCTGGGTATATATTTGCTTATTGACACTAAGAGATGTATGACAGCTGGCAAGTTGTTTATATTTCGTGGGTCTTAGTTTCTCCATATGTAAAATGGGAATAATGGTAGACTCATCCTTATAGAATTGTGAAGATTAAATGAGGTGGTTCATGAAGAACTTTCATGAAAGAGGCTGGCACATGTTAACATTATTCATACAGGTTGGTCATGTTAAACAAAAAGCTAAGCTTAATGGCTGGACATAGTAGGCCCTCAAAGACGTTGGTTGAACATAGGTCAACACAGAGGTACTGTGTCTTTGATAGTTCCCCTTTCTTTCTATCCGTTTAAAGATTGATCTGATGTTAGTCATTTTACTAAATAAACACTCTTTTTTAGAGGCTGGATTTACCCTGCCCTGTGTTTAGAACTGTCTTAAAAAAATTTTTTTTTTAATATATGAAAGAATAATTTGGGAGAAGGAAAAGGAGGGAGGAGGCGGATTCTTGCAGTCGTAGGTCTAATGCCTGAGCATGGACTGTATCAGATAACTGGTCCCCCGATCTTCCTCTTCATTCTTGCTTTCACCTTGGTCTTTGCTTTTTGCTTTAAGACAGGGTCCCCAAGCCCAGGGCTGCAGTCCCTGACCTGGTAGGAACCAGGCTACACACCAGGCGGTGAGCGGTCAGCGTTGGAGTATTGAGTGAGCATTAACCCCTGAGCCTCGCCCCTGTCGGATCAGCGAGGGCATTAGATTCTCTCAGAAGCAAAACACTATTGTGAACTGCGCATGCGAGGGATGGTCTTTTATGAGAATCTAATGTCTGATGATCTCAGGAGGAACAGTTTCATCCCCACACCATACCCCCTACCCCACCTTCGTCTGTGGGAAAACTGTCTTCCACAAAACTGATCCCTGGTGCCAAAAAGATTGGAGACTGCTGCTTTAAGACGCCCAGAGTCTGCGGAGCACGGTCGTTTGTCGCCTGGTTTCCAGTTGTGCTTGCTCAGGATTTCAGTCCCCCTTCAATCCTCCTCATCCATCTCCCACCAGCCTATGCACCCTGCTTTCTTATGAAATTGGGGGTACTCCTTTAACCTTCCAAAACTAAAGGGTAAATAATCAATTCAGCTAAAGTTATGTAGGTAAAAATTAGGACCTTTTGAATTGTTGTTGTTTTTTTCGGGCGGGGTAAGTAGAAGCTGGAGGAAGGTGCTCAGTGCTTGCATGCTCTTCAGAACCCACATGGGGAGTCCTTTTCAAACCACAGAGGCTTTGAGCGCCCCATCCCACCCACCCCTGCATTACCAAAAGATTAAGAGATAGAAACGGTGGTGTGTGTGTACACGTGTGCATTTTTTTAAATAGATATTTTAAATTATTTTTATAAATTATTGAAAAGTAACCAAATGATGTTTTTCCTTTAAAATCTCTGAATGAATTTAGCTTTGTGTAACCAGATTTTGCTGTGTCAGAGGATTTTTTTGTAAGAATTAGTAGCAGACTCTCTTAATACCTTAAAATTATATTTTGAAACTGGTACCTGTAATATTTAGTATATTTGGATTTTATTTTTCTATGACTACTATTGTAAGAGAAAAGAAATTGTTATTTGTTCTTTCACATTCATGACAATTGTGAATATAGTCCGCATGGGATTAAATAAAAGAAGATTTCTAACTGCTCCAGAATTCCTGTTTATGTGTGTTCTATGAAAAAGTTTATTAAGGAAATTTTATTTGCTGATTCTTTATCAATTTTATTTCTCTATGTATTATGTGGTGCATCACTGCTATTATTATTGTTTATCTTTACATCAGCGCTGAAGATTGTATTACATTTTCCTTTGCTAGATTTTTGTTCTGTCTAGCATAAACAGCATCACAATTTAAATATTTATGGTAGAAATCATTTTAAGAAGTATTTTTTCTTTTCTTCCTAACCACTTTTGACAGGAGATATTACAAGAGAACTGTATGAGAAAGTTGAGATAATATTTGTCTTTATTGGTGTTTTCATGCTGCTTTCTAGATGATTTATATCATTATTTAATGCCAAAATGTGAGCCTTGATAAAATAATAATGCAAAATGCTATACTCTTCCTTCGTTTTTATTGTATCAATTTGTACTGAAAATACATAAAATATTTTTAAAATAATAATGCGAAAATTAATTAGGTCTGATGAACACCGAGGCGTTAATCATGACAGTTCTTGAAAAACTGTGTTTTGGCTCTGAGGAGAGTGCACTGTTGATTTGGAAGAAATGAAGACTTCGTTGAAGAAAGACTAAAATATCAGCTGTCACCTTTCACCTCCAAGTGTTTTAATTTTCTTCAAGAATCCCACAGAGGTTTTATGAGGCTGTCAAAGTGGTTGTTAGCAGGCAAGGATTAATCAACAAGTATTTATTGCAGACATTTTTACTAAGTGCTTTTCATATGCATTATCTAATACAGTCCTTACACCAACTCTGAATTTGGAACTGAACCTCATCCTGACGTGACTTACCATGAACCTCGTAGCTAATTAGTAGCAGGAATCAGATTTCAAATTCTTACATGTCTCTTTCTGCCAATAGCATGGCCTGTGCTAAGTTTTAATGAATATTGTCTATGATTCTCATGCCATTCTATAAAGTGGTATTCCCATGCTCATTTAGAGGTGATCACATCAAAGCTCAGTGAGGTCAAGAACCTTGTCTGATACCAAAGAGTTTGTGGTACCAGGATTGGAACTGAGGCATGCCTGATACCATGACCTGTGTTAAAACTTCATGCTGCCTCAGTGCCCTTTCCACATGCTCTCCAAAGAAACGTCATCATGTACTATCTGTGTTTAATTCTTCCAATCAGCCATTATACATCAACATTTCTCAGACTAACAGTAAGAAATATTAAAAGTACGTGAGATAACCCCTCTCCTTTCATATGGGTTGGGGAACAGAATTAAGATCTTTTGAAAATTTATTTTTGCCCATTAAAAATGCTTAAGAAGAAGTTCCTTCAAGATCTCTGTAGTAAGGCACATTAGTGAGCATTTGTGATGTTACATTGGCTCAGCTAAGGCAAGATAATCAGACAAGCTGTGAAAGGAGAACGCAAATTAGTAATCACCACCATTTGTCCTGATTCTGCAGGATACAGGCTAGGGACAATGGAAAGATACAAGAAAAATGTAAGACAAAGTCCTTGTCATTACGGTATTTATAATCCAGCTGGGTAGACTAAATCTACTGTGTGTTCACTGTATGTGTCATATACCACAAGAGAAATCCTGCTCTTATTTGGGCATTTTATACTTGTCATCTCGTTGGTGCAATTCTAGGTCCATGATTGTATAAAGCATCTATAATTATGAAATTTTAAACAACCAAAAATATTTCTGCTTCCAGACAATGTAGAGTAACAGGGATGAGACTGACTTTCCCATCTAAAACCAAATAAACCAGAGAAAATATTTGAAGCAACAAAACACAGCAATGCCTGAGAGACAGGGAACAAATGAGCACTTTGACTGCTCTAACTGCGTGGAGAGAGTTTCCAGGCTGTGGCTTAAAAAAAAAAAAAGACCTAACCTGTACCTGGCAAAATCGCTGAACTGAGGACTGAGGATATAGAGCCGTTAGTCTGGAGAGCAAGGCAGCTGGAATTCACAGGACAGAGTACTTGAGAAAGAACCTCACAGATTTACAGAGGGTCTGCCTTGAGTATTTAGCTGATCATTACATGCATGCAAGGAAACTACTCATGGTTGAGGAAATGGATCTGAAAGGATTAAAGAGAAGAATGCCTCAGATCTACGCAGGGCGAGGGCTATTGCCTGTTTCCACCAGCCAGACTGGAAAATATTACAGTCCATGGGGTACTGAGTAAATAACTCAGAAGGGATTTACCTAAGAGTCAGGAATAATTAGCCCCATTCTAAAAAAACTTCTGATCCCAACTAACAAACATTAAAGCTGGACCTGAAAGGATCAGACTGTTTCTAGGTGACTTAACTGTATCCCAGAATAAGGCTCAAACATATTTATTATTTATAGGAATACAAAATATCCAGCATTTAAATAGGTAAAATTTATAATGTCTGGCATCCAATTGAAGATCACCAGGCATGTAAAGAAGCAGGAAAATATAATCATTAAGGAAAACAAAAATACATAAACCAAAATAAACTCAAAACTCACAGAATTATTAGAATAACAGACAAGGGCATTAAAATAATTTTTATAACTCCATTTCATATATTCAGAAAGTTAAATAGGGACATGAAAATATAAGAAATTATCCAAATTGAACTTTTGGAGATAAAAACTACAATGTATGAGATTTAAAAAAAAAAAACATATTGAATTGAATTAATGGCAGCTTCTACATTTCAAAAGCAAAGATTAGTGAGATTGTGAGACCATAAAATTGGAAATTATAGAAAAAGGAAATTCAAATAGAAAAAAATATATATATTTTTTGAGATAGGGTCTTACTCTGCACCCAGGCTGGAGTGCAGTGGTGCAATCTTGG
>CAUYLG010049932.1:0-34744 GCA_963573385.1 Cacajao melanocephalus
ATATCCTCGTTTTTGAAAATGACTGGATCTCATTCTTATTATGGCTGAATAGTAGTCCATTGCATATATCTACCACATTTTTTTTCTTTTTTTTTGAAAAAGAAAAGAAGAAAGAAAGAAAGAGTGAAAGAAAGAAAAAAAACAAAGAATGTAAGGGAGAAAGAAAGAGGAAGAGAAAGAGGGAGAGAGAACGGGATTCTTGTTCTATTGCCCAGGCTAGAATGCAGTCTAGAAATGGGTATTAAAAACCTCTTTTATGCCAATAATTGTGCTTAACAATGGCATTTCACAGGTCTACCACATTTTTTAAATTTACCGATTGATAGACATCTGTTGCTTTCAAATCTCAGTTATTGTAAACAGTGCTGCAACAAACATAGGAGTGCAGATATATCATCAATATACTGATTGCCTTTCTTTCAGGTATATACCCGGCAGGGGGATTGCTAAATCAAATGGCAGTTCAGTTTTTAAATTTTTGAAGAACTTCTGAACTGTTCTCCCTAGTGATAGTGACTATACTAATTTACATTCCCACCAACAGTGTACAAGGTTTCCCTTTTCTCCACATCCTTGCCAGCATTTTGTTATTGCCTGTATTTTGGATATAAGTCATTTTAACTGGGGTGAGACAATATCTCATTGTAGTTTTGAATTGCATTTCTCTGATGATCAATGATTTTGAGCACCTTTTCATATGACTGTCTTTTGTGAAATGTCTATTCAGATCTTTTGCTTATTTTTGTTCAGATTATTACATTTTTTCTAGAGAGTTGTTTGCACTACTTATATATTCTGATTACTAATCCCTTGTCAGATGCATAGTTTACAAATGTTTTCTTCTATTCTGCGAGTTGTCTGTTTAGTTTGTTGATTGTATCCTTCGCTGTGCAGAAGCTTTTTAACTTGATGTGATCTCCTTTGTTCATTTTTGCTTTGTTTTCTCATGCTTGTGAGGCATTACTCAAGAAATCTTTGCTCAGACCAATGTCCTGGATATTTTCCCCAATGTTTTATTGTAGTAGTTTCACAGTTTGAGGTCTTAGGTTTATGTCTATAATCTATTTTTATTTGAATTTTGTATGTAGTGAGAGGAGTGTGGTTTTATTCTTCTACATATGGATATCCAGTTTTCCTAGTACCATTTATTGAAGAGACTATGTTTTCTCCAGTGTGTGTTCTTGGTACCTTGTTGAAAATGAGTTTATTGTAGGTGTGTTGAATTTTTTCTGGGTTCTCTATTCCATTAGTCTGTGTATCTGCTTTTATGCCAATACCATGCTGTTTTGGCTATTATAGCTCTGTAATATAATTTGAAGTCAGGTAATGCAATTCCTCCAGTTTTGTTCTTTTTGCATAGGATAGCTTTGGGTATTCTTGGTCTTTTGTGGTCCCATATAAATTTTAGGACTGCTTTTCTTGTTTTTGTGAAGAATGTCATTGGTATTTTGTTAGGGATCACATTGAATCTGTAGATTGATTTGAGTAGTATTATATTTTAACAATATATATTCTTCCAGTCAATTAAAATGAAATATATGTCCATTTCTTTTTCTTTCATCATTGTTTTATAGTTTTTATTATAGAGATCTTTCATTTTTGGTTAATTCCTACGTATTTGTTTCTATGTGTGGCTATTGTAAATGAGATTACTTTTCAAATTTTATTTTCATATTGTTCACTGTTGGTGTATAGAAATGCTACTGATATTTGTACGTTGATTTTGTACCCTGTAATTTTACTGAATTTGTTTATCAGCTCTACCAGTTCTCTTGTGGAGTTCTTATGCTCTTCCAAAATATAATATCATATCATCTGAAAACAAGGATAATTTGACTTCTTTCTTTCTAATTTGGATGCCCTTTATTTCTTTCTCTTGTCTGCTTACTCTAGCTAGGACTTCAAGTATTATACTGAATAACAGTGGAGACAGTAGGCATTCTTGTTGTGTTCCAGATGTTAAAAGAAAGACTTTCAGCTTTTCTCCATTCAGTAAGATACTAGCTATGGGTTAGTTGTGTATAGCTTTTATTGCGTTGAGGCATGCACCTTCTATCCCCAGTTTTTTTGAGGGTTTTTTTAAAAACATGAAGGGATGCTGAATTTTATCAAAGGGGTTTTTAACATCAATTAAAATATCATATGGTTTTTGTCCTTTCTGTTACTATATCACATTGATTGATTTGTGTATGTTGAACCATTCTTGCATCCCTGAGGTAAATCCCACTTGTTCATGATGAGTGATCTTTCTAATGTATTGTTGAATTTGGTTTGCTAGTATTAAGGATCTTTGCACCAATCTTCATCAGATACATTGGCCTATGATTTTTTTTATGTGTCTTTGTCTAGTTTTGATATCAGGGTAATACTAGCCTCATAGAATGAGTCTAGAAGTAGTCCATCCTCCTCTATTTCACTGAATCATTTGAGTAGAATTGGTGTTTGTTCTTTAAATGTTTGGTAGAATTCAGCCATAACACCCTCAGGTCCTGGGCTTTCCTTTGTTGGGAGACTTTTCATTGTGGCTTTGATCTCATTACTCAGTATTCATTTGTTGATGTTTTATATATCATCATGGTTCATACTGGCAGATTTTGTATGTCCAGGAATTTACTCATTTCTTCTAGATTTTCCAATTTGTTAAACATGTAATTGTTCATAACAGTCACTAATGATTCGTGGTATTTTCTGAGGTCTCAGTTGTTAAGTCTCCTTTTTCATTTATGATTTTATTTATTTGAATTTTCTCTCTTTTTCTTAGTCTAGCTAAAGGTTTGTCAATTTTGTTTATCTTTTCAAAAAACCAACTCCCCATTCAGTTAATCTTGTCTATTGCATTTTTTAGCCTCAATTTTATTTCCACTCTGATCTTTATTATTTCTTTTTTCCTCCTAATTTTGGGTTTGGTTTCTTCTTGCTTTTTTTGGTTCCTTGAAGTGCATGATTAGGTTGATAATTTTAAGTCTTTTTACTTTTTTTGACAGACATTTATTGTTATAAACTGTCTGTTAACTACTGTTTTTGCTGTATCCCATAGATTTAGGTATACTGTGTTTCCATTTTCATTTGTTTCAAGAAATTTTTAAATTTCATTCATAATTTCTTCATTAACTCAATTGTTGTTCAGGGCCATATTGTTTAATTTCCATGCATTTGTATATTTTCTGTGGTTCCTCTTTTATTGATTTCTAGCTTTATTCCATTGTGATTAAAAAAGATACTTGATATGATTTCTATTTAATTGAATTTGTTCAGACTTATTTTGTGGCCTAAGATACGGTCTATTCTGGAGAATATTCTATATGGTAATGAATATAATGTGTTTCTGTAGCAGTTGGGTGAAATGTTCTGTAAATGTCATTTAGGCCTATTAGGTCTAGTATGTAGTGTAACTCTACTGTGTCTTTGTTGATTTTCTGTCTAGATAATTGGTTTATTATTGAGAATGGGATATTAAAGTCTCTTACTATTATTGTATTGCAGTCTATCTCTTCTTTTAGATCTATTAATGTTTACTTTGTATGCTTGGGAGTTCTGGTGTTGAGTGCATAGATATTTATAATTATATTCTTTTGATGAATTTGCCCCTTTATCATTAAATACTGGTCTTCTTTGTCTCTTTTTATAATCTTAGATTGGTCATGTATTTCATCTGATATAATTATATATATCTACTCCTGCTCTTTTTTTGCTTCCAGTGTGTAGGATATATTTTTCCACCCCTTCGCTTTTTATCTATGTGTGTCTTTACAGGTGACATAGGTTTCTTAAAGGTAGTGTACAGGGGGTCTTGTTTCTTTATCTATTCAGTCACGCTATACCTTCGAATTGAAGAATTGAGACCATTTACATTTGGTGTTACTACTGATAAGAAAGAAATTGCTACTGCCATTTTGTTGCTTGTTATCTGTTTGCTTTGATACTACTCTCTTTTCTTCTTTCTGATTTCCTTTATGGTTAAATGATTTTTCTCTGACAGCACATTTTAGTTGGTTGCTTTTTATTTTTACTGAGTCTATTATATGTTTTTGCACTGTGGTTATAAAAAGGCTTACAAAAACATTTTCTAGATATAACAAATTACTTTTAAAAGATGACAACTTATCCGAGATCACAAATACAAGAACAGAAACAAAGGCAGAAACACACCTACAAAATCTGATGCTTGAACTCTTTTCCCCCATGTTTTGACTTTTAGTTACCTCAATTTATATTTTTGTATTACCTAGCTTTTATCAAGTTGTTACAATGTTGTTTTTGATATACATATCTTTTGGACTTCATACTAGATTTATAAATGGGTTGCTACCACCATTACAGTAGTAGGCCATTCTGGCTTTGTTCACTTAATTTTACCAGTTTATTTTATACAGTAAAATTTTCTTTTTAAACATTAGTGTTTCTTTTTTCAGATTGAAAAACTCCCGTTAACATTCCCTTGCTCATGCTCAGCTCCAGCTCTCTCTCTCTCTTTCTCTCTCTCTCTTCTTTTTTTTTTTTTTTTGAGACAGGATCTTGTGTGCCTTCTAGACTGGAGTAGGGTATAGTAGCCTGATCATGGCTCACTGCATTCTCAACCTCCTGGGCTCTGGCAATTTTCCCACCTCAGCCTCCTGAGTAGCTGGGACCACAGGCTGTGCCACCACAGCCAGCTAATTTTGTTTATTTTTTGTAGAACTGAGGTGTCTCTATGTTGCCCACACCGGACTCCAATTCCTGGGCTTAACTGATTTTCTCATCTTGGCTGCCCAAACTGCTGGGATTATAGATGTGAACCACATCACCCAGTCTCAGCTTCCTCTTGAATATCAATAATTCTTTGATTCGAGCTTTTGAGGTAATTTTCTATATCTTGTAGGCAGTCTTTTATTTCTTTTCATTTTTCTTTTTTCTCCTCTGACTGTGTATTTTTGAATGGCTGGTCTTTGAACTCACTTATTCTTTCCTCTGCAAGGTTCATGCTGTTATTGAGAGCCTCTAATGAATTCTTCAGTTCAGTAAATGTGTTTCTCAGTTCCAAAATTTCTGTTTGAATTTTTGGTTTATAATCTCTTTTTCAAGTTCCTCTGATAAATTTCTGAACTGATTTTCTGTGTTACCTTAGAAATCATTGAGTTTTTTAAAAACTGCTATTTTGAATTTTTGATCAGAACACTTACAAATTACCATTGTCTTGTTAGTATTAGTCACTGGCTTTTTGCTTGTCCTTTTGTGGTGGTCGTGGCTTCCTGTTTGCTGTTGTTTCTCATGGGTATACGTCTATGTCTTTGTAGTAAAGGATTAGTTATTTATTGTAGTTTTCTCTTTCAGGCTTGTTTCATTCTTTATTGGGTATATTTGCTTAAAGAATCTTTACTGCTAGGTTGCTGCCTCCTTATTGGCTCTAGGTGGTGCCATAAGCCTGGGTTTGCCTTGCCTTTAATGAACAATGAGAGAGCTGCCTGTCAAGAATGGGGGAGTTCACAAAGAGATTTTCCTGGCAGCGTGTCAAGACTGGCTAGAAGTTACTGCCCAGGGGACCTGTAGGATGTAACTCCTATAGCATGGTGCAGCTCTACAGCCACTCTGATTTGGCAACTGTTTTGGCCAAGTAACGGCAGAATTTCCAGAGGTGGAAAGATGGTAGTCCTATCTCCTTTCTTAGTCTGCCTATCTTCAGGAATATGTCTCCTTTACGTAGTCACAGTGTTTTCTATGGGTTAAGGAAAGGACAGGTCTCCTGCCAGGGCATCCGAGATGGTAGGAAAGCTGATTGATCATCTCCATCTCAGTTTTTCCAGTGTAGAAACCATGAATTGGGGGAAGATTTTCCATGAATTTGGTGCTGGGCAGAATGTGGGAGAGGTGCATCTCAAGTGTGAAATTCTGATTCTCTTTACCATCTGCTCTGGGTTTTTTACTTCTCTGTGGGACCAGAAAAGTTCTTTTCCGCATCTTTGGGTTCTGAGAAGTTGCTTGTGAGAATCTGAGCACTGTATATCTGATTTTGATTTGCTTCCGGGGAGAGAGAAGCTAGCTTTCTATTACGTTGTCAGTTTGGAATTAGAAGTTCAAAACATAGCATTCTTTTCACTTAATTTATTCTGAACCCTCCTTTTCACTTAATAACCTCTTGTGTTTCCAGTGTTTAGTTTAACACACATTGGGAAATGCTGGGCTTGGAGAATTTTTCAATGTTCTTTTCAATTCTAAATTCTACTGATCTATTTCAGGAGAACAACCAGTGGTCTACCTGGAGAACCCTGAGTTAATGCTATTTGTCCTTGACCCACATTTTGAGGATTTCTTTATTATATTTTATAGCTGCTCTTAGGTTGCTGAAGAAGGTTATTTAGAAAACACGAACTATCCTCATCAAAAGAATCTCCTGAAGAGCAGTGGTCTCTGAGAGGCTGTTGAGTGACTGATCATTGAAGTGAATCCTGTGTCCACTCATTCTGCGGGAAATGTTTGTAAAGAGGAATTATATCTCAGAGGAGGCCCTGAGGTTCATGGGGGTCCTGGCTGCAGAGGACTCTGCAGGAGGTGAGATTGGAGAATATTTATTCTATTTCAGTGCCTGGTTTGGGGATGCAGGGGAAAGATTGTGTTTGTGGTCTTGACCACATATTCTGGGATACTCATACAATAAGGACTGAAACCTTTTAGGAAAGACACTTTGATTAACGCGGAGCAGGCAGTCTGTTCTAGGAGGATGTATCTTCTGTGTTTGTTTTTTACATTATTGGGTCATTCTAATGAGCCTTATTAATTTTTAAAATTTCCCCTCAAAGCTTTTCTGGGTCATTGCTGTAGGGTTTCTTTGTGACACAGATCATGTATAATGAGGCAAAGGCCAACTGCAGCTCTTAATCTTCCCCTAGGCAGCACCCTTAACTTCAAGTTCACTAAACAGGGCAGACTTGTGTACGAGTCTCCCATCTGCACAAGAAGCTGGCTTCAGTTGGTGTGGCTCTCTGAGTTTGGATTAAAAATTGTTTTGTGTGAAGAGGATGGTAAAGAGAAGCTGATCACAGTGAAAATGCAGGACACAAGCAAACCTGGTTCTAACATGGCCCCTGTGATCTCCCACCTTGGGCTTTGAGCAGAGTTCTAGTCATTGGGGATTTGAATAAGACCTGCTCTTATGGAGCTTGCATTCTTATGACCATGATTGGGATAGGGAAGGGGCAATGGAGAGAGACAATGCACAAACAAATAAATACATGAATATGATAATTTCAAATGGTTATAAATGCTGTAAGAAAGCAACAAACGAAGAAGTAAGAGGAAGTATGATGGCCAAAGGGCGATCAGAGAAGGCTTCCTGAAGAAGGGGCTTTTGAATTGATATCTACAGGACAAGGAGGGATAATACCTTCCATGAAGAGGGAACAATAGCAATTGCCCTCACTTTGGGATAAGTGTGTCCATTTTTTTTCCTTTTTTAAAATTATACTTTAAGTTCTGGGGTACATCTGAGTCAATTTTAAGAAACAAAATGATGTCCAATGTGGCTGGAATTTATGGGGTGAGTGATTGGTAAGATTTTTTCCATGTGCAATCTGAAGCCATTGAGAATTTTAAGCAAAGTCATAATACAACGTGATTTATGCCTTGAAATACTAGTTCTGGCTGTGTGAAGATAGAAAGCAAAGGGGAAAGAGAAGAAGCAATGAGATAAGAGAGAGGCATCAATAAAGCAAATCAGGCCAGAGAGGAGGAAGCGTTGACTGGTGACAGTAAAGATATTAAAATCCCAAGTAGTTGATGTAATGTTTGCTACAAAAGTAGTCGCTGTCATTAATTATTGTTAACATTAGTATTTAATGTCTCTCTAACTCCATGCCCTGGAGAGTTTTAAGTTGACCTCATATTTCTTAAGTAAAAAGGAGTAAAAGTGATTCTGGAAGGAAGTTCTTTTCTTGGTCCAGGGGGCTGTCAGTGGCAGGTCAAAGAGCTCAGAGATGCCATGAAAGGAGCTAAGCTGGTTCAGGAAAGCACCTGGAAGCCCCAGTGGTCCATCTCATTGCTCCTCATGCCTCTGGGCTTAGCCTAGGAGAAAAGCAGTGCTCTAGAGAACACACAGGCTCTAACTGGCCCAGAAGCTATATGGGGCATGTCTTCTTTCAGGCTAGTACTGTCCCTGTTAAGAATGTGTATAATTGTCTATAAATAAACAGCTTCCAGAACTGCTCTCATACAATAAATCACTTTAATCTCCACTATATCTTGCATCCTTTTGAATTTTTAATGAAGGCCTCTATTTTTAAACACTTCTATTATCTAGCTCAAAAATCACAGGGGCAAAAATTGCTTTTAACATTGTTTTTCCTAGATTTGTCTGTAAATGTTTGAGTTCCAGGATCCTGTAGGTAATATATTGCATTTTTTCCTACCATATCTTTCATTATCCATCCATGATAACCATGTACTACTTTTACTTTTGTGCTTTTGTTCATATCCCCCTCCCTCTTTATCTACCTGTAGAGGAAGATGGGAGAAAAGAAAACCTCTACTTAACCAATGGGAATAACATTAATGTCAAGTCATTGCTTCTTTCCTTCAAGAACATTTTAGCAACAGCAGACCACTGAACTCCTAGAGGAAATTCCTCACAGGGATATTAGATAAGTCCCAAATATGCTTAGTTATTTGAATATTTCTATTGAAATATCAAAACATTATTCTTCTTGCAGTCTTCATTTCATGAATTATCCCCACACACATTCATACAACTCTGATTAAGGAGCCACAATGTGCAAGTTTTTTTACTAGTGAATCTACAAAGGATTTAAAGTGGAATTATTTATTTTTTTACCATGCTTACTTAAGATAGAGAAGCAGCAAGGTGTAGGGAAAGGACTACAGATCAGGAGACAGAAAACCTCAGCTTTAGTTCTGATTATGATTCAATAAACTGTGTGGTCTTAGACACAGAATTTTCACCTTCTGTATTTCCTTTCCCATTTTAGAAGACTTAAATTTTATATCTAATCCTCTATCTGATGCCAATATTACAGAACACTGGGCTTTATCAACTGACTTCTTTTAGGACTGCTATCAAAAGTCCTGGATTTCTATGAAACATTAAAAACTCGTACCCATGTAGTTCTGCCTTTCACATCATAATTTAAAAAACACAGCATTTTAAAGAAAAAGAAGAGAAAGACGCATAACCTTTCTGCAAAACCAGTTATCAGGTAATTGGATTGAGATAGTTTGGGAAAAGCCAGAGAGAATTTTAGAGACATTTACGAATGACCCCAGAGAAAACACTGTTAACCACTCTCTGGAGCCCTGAACGAATGCAGACAGAGGTTGGGGAGTGTCCACCTTCCTCTCACCTTCCTCTGGGGAAACTTAGGTGTTTTTGCAGCCTCACTTAGCAGAGGCAGAAGGGAAACAAAGGGAAGAGAAGCTGGCAATCTAGAAGCCATCAAAAGATGAGCTAATATGCCAGATATTGGCTCTCAGCATCTTGGCTTCCTCCGCTGCAGCCCTAAACTGTCCAACAGAGAAATTCAGTGATTCTCTCAGGCTAAAAGGGAACAGGAAGAGGCAGATTATGGTAATCAAAGCAGAAAGACAGCCCGTTGGCTTGTCGATGGGGTGCATCTGGCTACCTGGAATGACCAGCCTCTCCTTTATGTTTGCCGTAATCTTTCATCTCCTCTGCAACTCTGTGAAGTAGGTATTTCCGCACTATTTCTACAGATGAGGTGGTGGCTCAGAGTGGCTTGATACTTTACCCAACTACACTCAACTGGGACATGTTTGGACCCATGTCTGCCTAAATCCAAGCATGTGCTGCCCTCTCCACAGAAGCACAAAGCTTCTGGAGTTAGCATTTCTCCTCAGAGGTCACCTCCTTTCACTGCCCTTCTATGCCTTTCACCTGGAAATGGTTTGCCTTCCCTAGCAAGGACCTCCCTTAGGATCCTTCTATAAAACCTCAATTGGCATCATTTGCTTCTTTATTGGAAGTATAATATCTACAGGTTTTAATTGTGAGCATATGAAGAGAGAGAATGTAAAAATAGAGAGAGAGATAGAGACAGAGAGAGAGAGAGAGAGAGAGAGAGAGAGAGAGAGAGAACATGGGGAACATCCTAATGCCACTGCTTTTGATCCACTTGGGTTTCTGAGACTTAATAATGGCAAGCGCCCTTTCCTCTTATAATAAAATCCAAACCCCTTCCCAAGCCCTACAAGGCCCTCTGTGGTCTGGTTTCTGGCTGCCTCTGTGTCATAAATATTGACATAGCTTGTTCTTGCCCATTTTTCTCCAGACACACGATTATCATCCAGCGCCTCTAACATGCTGAGCTTGCTCCGATGGCAGGACCTTTACAATAGTTCCTCCACATCCTACGTCCTCTCTGCTTTGGGTTTCAACAGACACCTGGGATTTCCCCCAGTCTTCTTATGTCCTCCCCACTCTGATCTTTATATGGCTTGGAACAGCTTCTTTCCCTTTAAATGTTAATGTTAGCCTCCTCTGAACACCTCAACAATAGCCAGTTTCAAGCATACCAGCTGTTCTTTCTTTTCCTTCCTTCCTTCCTTCCTTCCTTCCTTCCTTCCTTCCTTCCTTCCTTCCTTCCTTCCTTTCTCTCTTTCTCTTTCTTCTTTCTTTCTTTCTTTCTTTCTTTCTTTCTTTCTTTCTTTCTTTCTTTCTTTCTTCTTTCTTTCTTTCTTTCTTTCTTCTTTCTTTCTTTTTCTCTCTTTCTGTTTTTCTTTCTGTCTTTTCTTTTCTTTTTTTCAGATGGAGTTTCACTCCGTCACCCAGGTTGGAGTGCAGTGGCATGATCTCATCTTACTTCTGCCTCTTGGGTTCAAGCAATTCTCCTGCCTCAGCCTCCTGGGTAGCTGGGATTACAGGTACTCACCACCACGTTCTGCTAAATTTTGTATTTTTAGCTGAGACGGGGTTTCACCATGTTGGCCAGTCTGGTCTCAAATTCTTGTCCTCAAGTGATCTTCCCTCCTCAGCCTCCCAAAGTGCTGAGATTACAGGTGTGAGCCACCATGCCCAGCCTTTTTTCCTTTCAAAACATGTCTTACTATCTAAAAATATATTTTTTATGTTATTTATGTCTCATGAAACTCCTGGGGGAAAAAACATAGCAGATATCGTCACTTTATTTTACAAGTGAGAAGACCTCAAGTTCAGAGAACTTATGAGATTCCTCCAATGTTAAAACTCAAACCTAGTCCACTGAGTTCAAAGTGCTTTCCACCAGTATGGTGATACTGCCTGCCTTGGGGAAAGGTACACTCTTTGGGAGCTGACTTATATTATTTTTTCCTTTTATGACTATATATTTTTGCTTTGTTCTCCACATCATAAGTTATTTGTATATATATCTGCGGTGCCCTTCATAATATTTCAATGTAGAGACATGAGATCAATGCTGAGTGTGTGAGCGAATGCATGTGTCTCTGTGGCTGAAAAGCCTTCCTATTCACACCTCTATTAGCATCCCAGTGGACATTATGTTGGGTAGGAGTCATTCTACACATCTCTGGGACCTAACACAGAAGTAGGCACTGAATAAGTGGCCACCAAATGCTTATGGAATAAAGGTGTGGTGACCTGCATGTTGTCCTTATTACAAGTGATATTTCCCAAATTTCCTCTAATGTCATTAAAAAAGAGCTTTTAAACTCAAGACATATGCCAGGAAGTTCGTCCAAATTTAAGACTAGACTGAATGATACCTGATTCTCATAGTAATAAGGACTGAAAGATACCTCTGTTTTTACATTTCATGGCATGATGAGACAGAGGGGCATGTTTCTAGAAAAGATGCAAGAGCAGCCAAAAGCCCTCCTCCTGTAAGGAAGAATGAAAATACATGCAACATTATGGTCACACTAGGAGTCATAACACTAGATGGTAATCAAGCATAAGAGAGAATGCGACCATCTCATACCAGTAATTTTGGTAACATTTCAGAATTGAAGAGGATTCTGGATTGTACAGAATCTGTTTTATGCCTTGGGTTGCAGAATGGCTTGGATGGTGATGTCTGTTTAGCTAAACACATGGGAACCCTCCCCGGATTCTGGAGAGGTATGTAAAGTTGCATAGGAAGGATTCTGCTGTAGGAGAATGTGGCGTGGATGCCTGGAGAGGGCACGTGTGGATGGAGGACATTGAAGGGCAGTGTGGTGTCTGTTTTCAGCTTTTACTGTGCTTTGCTAACCTGGAATTGAAGTTGCAGAGCAAAGCTTAATGTGAGTAATATGTCTGTGTAACTAGGGAAAGCTTATGGGTCAGCTTCCATATGGCTCAGAAATTTCACTGACTCTAATTCCTGACTTTACGTCTTCCTAGCTAAAAGATGCCAACAGATCAAACATAATGAGGAAGAGTAATCTTTACAATCTCCCTTCAATCTATGATTCCTGTTTGGATTAGAGGAGTTCAGAGACCACAAAGTGTATAAGTATAGAATTTGTCTAGACATACTTTAAATCTTTTAGTAAGACTCAGAGAATGTCAGAGCCAGGAAGACACTTAGAATGCATAGAACACCTCTACTTTTAAAATTTTTCATAGAGAAGAGGAGTGAGGCCCTGACCTACTCGGAGCGGTAGTTTAGCCAGCAGCCACACGTGGCTAGTCTAAATTGAGATATGTCAAAAGTATAAAATACACATCAGATTTCAAGTACTTAGTAAGAAAAAAGTGTGAAATATATTGTTAATAGCTGTTAATTGATTATTAAAAATAGCAGTTTGGATATATTGGGCTTAAATAGAAACAACTTAAATTTGATTTTATCTTTTCCTCTTTCCTTTTTAAATATGGCTACCAGAAAATTTAAAATTACATACGTGGCTTGTATTATATTTTGGGCTGGCTCAGAAGAAAATAACTTGCCTGCAGCCATGAAACTAAAGTTGAGACTAGAAACTAAGTATCCTGACTTGGTCTCTCTTTTCCCTTTCCTCTCCTCTTTCTTCCCTCTCTCCTCCTTCTTGGTCCTGTTCACTGTTGGCTCATGGTAAATTCTCATCATAGGTCCATGCAAGACCCCTCCTGATTCTCTATTGATCTGTTCTTCTCCACAGCCCCCTTGTGCCTCTGCCCTCAATGTTGTTAATAGCAGTCAGTTTTCTAAGATGGGGTGACTCTAGCCACAGAAAAACAGTAAAATCTCCTTAAATTTCAAGGCATGTTTGGGACTGTGGCAGTTTAATAACTTTGGGTTCCCTCAAACCTGCATTAAAACAATTTGTTCAATATTTATTCCATGAAATAAAAGATAGATGACAATTTTATGACTAAAATTACTTACTATTTGCTTTTGTTCCAAATAAGGGCTTTATGACATACACATGAATGTGAAAAAAAATTGTTTGAAATAATGTTTTATTTCACAGTTTTTAAAGATTATAAGGGCTTGATGACACATACATGAATGGGAAAGGTAACGATGTCTTATCTGAAATGCTGTTTTATTTCACAGTTTTTAAATATAATTAAACCGTCAATTTAGCTATTACCTCTCTATCCTCATTCCTTCCCAGACCTAAGCAATTATTCGTTTTACAACTTTAAAATTTTCAATTTTTGCAGGAATTTTTTATTTGTATAGATTTCCCCATTTTGGACTTTCATATAAATGGAGTCATATAACACAGCATTTCACTTTTAGTATCACACAAGAGAAGATATCGGTTATTCATTCCTCTAAAGACAGATGCTACATACAGATGGATTTTGTTACAATAGCAATATTTCATGTATTAGTTGCCTTCAGCATTTCAACTGTAACAGTTAGCTTCAAGTAACTGTCATCGACATTGCTGCCTCTAGTGGCATAATTTAATTTTCAATGTCGTGCTGCAAAATTTCTAAATAGATACAATGAGCAAAGCACCAGTAAGAAGTGTTCTCTTTTTTTTCACTTTAGAACACCATTTTATTGGTGGAAGTGAAACTGATGTGATTTTCTCCAATTCTGTAAGTTCTGGATAAAAACTTGAGTTTACTGGCAGCTCTTCTGATTTATTTCAGTTCTGTTTTACTGTCCTTGGAGATAGATGCTCCAGTGATCACCTCCTTATTCCACCTTAGTGTGTGCTAAGTTTTTGCTTTCTATGAACAGGACTATCCTCCTTTTGCACCTTATATTCCTGTAGTTCCAAGTGTCTTGTTGTTTCCCAACACTCTTTGTTCTTTTATGTGTGAGGGAAATAGGAGTCATTAAGAAGTTTTAATGAATGTGTTTTAATGAATGAGATTTGCATTTTTAGATGACAGGACATTTCGGAAGAGGAGGAGACAAGCTGGAAACCACAGAGAGGTCTGAGTAAGGATAGCAGCAGTATGGTGGAGAGACAGGGACCTTTTTAGGAGCAGAAATTTATAGTTGTTGCTGATTAAACACATGAGGGAGACTACAAGCATCAATGATAGTGACCAACTTTTGGTAAATATCTTCTTCCTTCACTGATAGGGTTTGCAGGAGGAGAGACGCATCTAGGGTAGAAAATGGTTTATTGGTTTAGCCTGAGTTTAATGGGCCTGAGTGACATCTAAGAAGTGTTGAGTTGGCAGTTGGGTCTATACATTGTAACTCAGAAGAAAAATTTTGGTCAGATACACATTAGCCAGTATTCAGCATATTGATGGTTGCAATCACTCAGGGAGAGTAGGGAGATGTTTCTGGGAAACATCTATAGGACTGATAAAAGAAAAACTTCAGCTGAATTAAATTTAAACGAGTTTAATTGAGCAATGAACCGTTCGCAAACTGGGCAGGCCCCAGAATCACAGCCGATTCACAGAGACTCCAGCGCAGCCATGTGGTGGAAGATTTATAGACACAAAATGCGAAATAAGGTACAGAAATCGGAAGTGAGGTACCGAACAGCTGGATTGGTTACAGATATGCTTGTGCCTTATTTAAACACAGTTTGAACACTCAACAGTGTGTTAATGGTTAAAATACGGCTGCTCGGATTGGTCAAGACTGAGCTATTGTTACAGGTATATACCCCTAAGATAGGTTTTTAATCTTGTCTACTTACTAAGCTAGGCTGCAGTTCATCCACAAGGACTCAAATATAAAAGTACGAAGTCCTTCTCAGGCCATATATAGTTCTCTTTAACAGGACTGAGGTTTAAAAGATGAGAAGAGTAATAGAAAATAATAAAAGAAACTGAGATGATTAGCTAGAGGTTTGGAGAAACCACTGAAAGAATGTGTTGTTGTGGAAGCCAAAGGGAAAAGTTACTTTGAGAAGGAGGCAGACATTCATGTAAAGTAAGCTAAGAAATGAAAATGCCCTTTGGCTTTAGGTCTAGATTTTTGCAGAGCTTGCTTAGAACAGTATAAGTTGGGAGTGGGGTTGACATCAGATTTCGGTGAATTAAAAATTTCAGTGAGGTGAGGAAGTGTTGACAATAAGTATAAGCAAGCTGGTGACATAGGTTATAGTTTGAAGATGAAATGGAGTAAAATGAAATGATTTTTGAGTTGGCAGAAAATGCCCATAACATCCTATACTGGCCTCTGTCATAGAATTTAACATATACTGGCCTCTGTCATAGAATCTAACACAATGTAGACATTCTGGGGGCTGTCTTTCTCCCTATCATTTGCTCTTGAACTCCTTAAGGATAACAATTCTGTTTTTTTCCATTTTAGAATCCCTAAGTCTCCTGACACATCATGAGCAGGCAATATTTTATTTTTGTTGTTAATGGATGTTTAATAAGAGGATGGATAAAAGGAAAATAGTTGCATTCTTATGCCTGGATAGGCTGCTCACTTCTTGGTACTGCATTTAAAAGAAATAATTATCAAATAGCTATCAAATATCAAAAGAGATTGCTCAAGAATTTCTTTGAGGTAAACTGACATCTTTACATGTTTTAATTTCTGTGTGGTTGGTGCTTAGACACAATGCTCAACACATAGTAGGTTCTCTCAAAGGGCTTTTCACTTTAAATAATAGTGAAGTGACTGAATGGACAATGGATGGAGAGTATATGCTTAATCTGAAATAGACCTGGGGAAGGATAAGATTCAGGGTCCACAGCTGCCTTCTGGAAATATTTGAGGGTCTGACAGGAACAATGAAGAATAGGTGTCTTTTCTGTGACCCCAAGGAATAGGAGTAGAACAAAGAAAGGAAGTAAGCAAAATATGTCAGCAACTGAATTGGATTATTGTTCATGTCTGTGTATTCTGTTGATTTTATTTCAACAAAATTATTATGCTTTTGTAAAAAAAATTTTTTTTGTGTATTCTATTGGCAGTAATCTTCTAAAAAAAATTAAAATATAAAATAGAGCTCTATTTGAAGTATATACAGTTTAAATATATTTTCAGAAAAAGTGAACTAAATGCAAACTAAAATATAAATTATATTTCTAAAAGTGTAAACATAAAAGATTAAAATTATTTTGCATTCATTTTCAAAATTGTCTTACAAAGTATTTATTTTTATTTTTTGAGACAGAGCTTCATTTCGTTGCACAGGCTGGTGTGCAGAGGTGTAATTATGGCTCACTGTAGCCTCTACCTCCTGGGCTCAAGTAATTCTCATACCTCAGCCTCCCGAGTAGCTGGGACTACATGCCTGTGCCACCTCACCCAGCTAATATTTTAGTTTTTTGTAGAGATGAGGGTCTCAGTATGTTACTCAGGTGGTCTCAAGCTCTTGAGCTGAAGCCATTCTCCCACTTTGGCCACTCTGGCTTATATAATATTTAATATTGCTTATTAAAATAGAAATATGAATATAATTAAAATAAATTAATATCAAAATTTAAATAAAAGTATTCAAAATAATTATTTTATGTGTATGTCTTATTAAATATATTTATAAAAATAAAATATTCACATTTCTTCCATTCAGTCATCACCAAGTTGCCAAAGTAAAAAATTGGGATAATACTAAAAACATGCTATATTTAAGCTTAAAAATATACAATTTTAAGAGTAAGTACATGGGTTAATATTGAAATGTTTCTCAATTGATTTGTGCAGTTATTCTGAATAGTGAATACTTTCCAAACCACAAATTGTAATATAAAGAAAGTTAAGAAAAATGGATGTTTGACATTCCTGGAAATACAGTGCTTTAATAATGCCGAAAAAACTATAAATGAGAGGAAAAAATTCACAAGGTAATCATTTGCTCTTTTCCCTTTCCCAAATATTTTAATTATTTAGGTCCTTTGTGCAAAGCTGTGTCCACACCCAAAGTCTGAAGTGGCTCCATTCACAAACTTATGTGGAATTTCGACTTGGCCATCTTTCATTCAAGAATATGTGGTAAGAGATCTTGAGAAACACTTCTTTGGGCCTGAACAATGTCTGTGAGCTGATGCTTGATTTATGGGTTGTGCTGTGCCATTGTTGAATATAGGTGCCCAAGAGACAGGTGCATAAATGTATTTTCATACATTTACTCTTATTGCATCTGTGATACTCAGGATCTTCTAAAGCATAGGGTTCAGGGAAAGGCCACTTCTCATGTCAGAGTCTAAAGGAGATATGATGTGGATACGGCAGATCAGCACTCAACCTCCATTCCAACCTCCTTCCATATACATTTATTTTTGTAAAACTAGTAATCTAAAAACATCACATTTCCCAGACTCCCTTACAAGTAGAGTTCTGATTAAATTTAGTTTCTGCCAGCAGTTGACTCACATGAGATTTGGAAGGAGACGTTAATCAGAAGCGATCTTTCTGCTGCTATTGTTATTGCAGCTGGCAAGCTCAGTCATGGAGACACTGGGTTTTATGCAGCAACCTTTCAGGCTCCAGTCTGGTGTTGGCCTCTGAGTTTTTGCTAGTGCAGAGCTGGCATGTATAAAGTAGAGGTGTCATCCTTCTATCTCTAGGCCACAGATGAGGTGGTTTCTTCCTGGAGCCAACAGATGTTGTGGCAGCTTCTCTATCTCCCTTTTGCCTCCGGCAGAGGTAGCAGCTCTCCTGGAAAGCCATTTGGTGATGCTGTCTTATGCCCTAAAAGGGCAATGAGAGCAGAGGCTTGAGAAGAGAATAAAGTTCAGGTATAGCCAGAGAAGAGAGAAAGAGAGAGCCAATCTTCAGTGAGTGCTCACTTTCTGTGTCCTCTATCACATAATTGCATTTCAGACATTATCTCATTTAATGTTTTTAACTGATTTTTTTAAACAGGTGAATGATATAGTAATGCATCCTGCATGTATTAAGGTCCAGTTATCAACAGGCCATGTTCAATTGCTTTCAAAATTGTCTTCTCAATGAGTTCTCACAATAAAGCTTTGAACTATTGATCTTTATTTTACAAATGAGGAAATATCTCAGCAAGATTAACATCACATGGTAATAAAGTGGCAGAGGTGATTTGGGCCTTTTATTGTTATCTCAACTTCAAAACTGTTTCCTATCACATGAAGGATGGAGATGCAGCTAAATAATGTGGATGATCAGTTAATTCGCTGGAGACTACCAGGATAACTCATATGATATTTTCTTTCTGCAAATCTCCATTTGTCTTCTTTGCCTATAAAAAGTAGCAGTAGATCAACCTTTGTTAAAATAATTTATTGATTTTATCTCTTACTGTGAATCGATATTTATTGTAAAATTTATTTGAAATAATTTGGATAATACATGAAAGTGTAAAAAAGAACATAAAAAATATCTGAATCCTACTATATCCAAATAACCAGTGTACATTTTAGTAATCCATCTTTCTAGGTTTTATATTTTTCTATTTAAATGAATGCACACAATTACACTTATACAGCTCACACTCTTTAACAATCTGCTCATTTTACTTGACAATTGCTTATAATGATTTCCTATGTCATTATTTTTTTTCCTAAATCCTCAGTCTAATAACCAGCTAGTTTTCTAATTAATATGTCATGATTTATTTCACTGGTTTCATAGTTCTGAACCTTTCTTTTTCTATTGATTTTTGGCTGTCACACACAAAGCTGCATTGATCATCGTCGCTGATATTTCTTACACATGCTTAATAAAGTTTTTAGGAATCAGATTTTAGGGTGGTTAAAATACATGGTGGGGGTGGATGCATGTGTATTATCATACTGCCTTACAAAAGATCACACATGCTCGTCAATATTCTGTAAGAGTGGCCACCCCACCCCTCCATTGCTATGATTATTTTTTAAAAATTATTTTTAAAATTATTTTAAATTTTATTTTTAAAAAATTGTTAAAAAATAAACCAAAAATATATATCACCTTAAATAGGAACTTATCTTTAATTCAAGTAGAGCCCTGTTAACATTGAGTTATGTGGGCGATAGGGAAACACTTTGGTTTGTCCGTCACTTTCACCTGATATCAATGGGACTTGGAAAATAATGCCACCTTGTTTATTCTTATCCTGCAGTTAGAACTGTCAGTTAAGACTTGTCCCCTCCTCACACCCTGAGTGAAGTTTGATCTCTGCCATCAAGATATGACAGTATGCTGTCCAGCTGAAACCTTTTTTTGCCTCAGTATGGGCTTCCTGGAATCTGGACCTTTTTGGACACTGTGATAAATGTTTGATCAGTTTGAAAGAAGAGGCAGAAAAATCCCTAAATATCTGAACCATGCCAGCAAATTCTCTGAACTGGCTTTAGTGTACCTATTTATAAAAATCAATTTTTGTACCTAGCACTTTGATGTTATTTTCCAAATCCCTTTTGCTACGATCAAAATCATTGTTGAGAGAAGTACTTGGCTGGGCTACAGGACTCTTCCATGAGGCCTTTGGCTGGCAATAAATAGGGTAGAGGGAAAGAAAAGCGTGGTTAGGGTCTAATAGTTTGAGGGGAATCTGAATGTTACCTGGCTCAGTGTCTCTCCCAGTCTTGCACCTGAGAACAAAAGACTGTGCATCCTATCTCCTCTGGCAGAGTTCAGCATAATGCTTGTATTTATGGCATGCAATTGCAAGCATCCTACTTGCATTATCTCACATGTTCTCACATAATAATGGCCTGAAAAGATTATCTATTACCATTGCCATTTTACAGATGAGAAAACGGAGACAGATTATTTTGCGTAAATCCCTATAGCAAGTAATTGGCAGAACCCAGATGCAAATCCAAGGAGCTTTATTCCAGAGCTCACACCCTTCTCACACTGCTCTTTGCCTTGATGATGGAAAGTAGCTTTGCTTTGCACCAGCCAGGAAAACTCAAGTTTGATACCAGCTCAGGCTCTACCTCTCTGATTTACTCTCCCAGCTGTGCTGTGTTTTAGGGTATATTGATTGGCACTGCGGTGCAGGGAGAGAGGGTGGATTTCATTTCCCCTATGTTTTTTCTCCTCTACTTACTCACCACGCTTCTTTGGGCAAATTTCACAGCCTCTCTGATGCCTCATTTTCCTCATCTGCATAGTTAGGATCACAATAATCGCAGCACTATTTAGTTGTGAGTTTGTAATAATAATTTTAAAAAGTGCCATACAAATAGATGCTTTATTCATCTTTTTTTCCCTTTGTTTTGAGAGGTAGTGTCTCAGATATCCTTGGCTCAACTTGATCTTATTGTCTCTTGACTGCTCAATTCTATTGTTTTAAAAATATTAATAACAAACAACAACAACAACAGTAATAAGGGCCTAACTTCACATCAGCTTTACATAAATCATCCTGGGTCATCAGCATCTATGGTTCTCACTACAATTCTGTGAGAACAGCAGCGACTTTATTATCAGCCCCATTTTACAGAGGAGGAAATGGAAGCTTGGGAAGATGGGGGGACCTGACCACAGTTATGGGAAGTCCACATGATTGAATCTGTGTCTTGAAAACAAGTCATCTGACGCTGGGGAATGAATTTTTTCCACCACAGCGTACTTTCTTCCACTTCTCACATGATATATTTTCTGCAGTTTCCCTTGCTACTCTGGCTTTTTTCTTTTAGGTCATGGTTATTGCCAATAATTTCTTGGAGGTGGCTAGAACTGAGTTCAGCATTTCAGATGTGACCTGCCTCGCATCACACATTTTAATATCTTCTCATTGTTTCCAAATTGTTACATGATATTGGTCAAATTGCTTTACCTCTCTAGTGCTTGGTTTCTTCATTTTCAAAAGAAGGGGTTGAACAATGTCATATATATTGTTGACTTTCAATAAATCTTGCTAGCATAAAGGAATGAATGAATAAATTAATGATTATACTGGATAATTTCTTAATTCCTTATATCTCTGAATTTTATATGAAGAGTAGCATTTAATAATTAATTAGTGCAGCTCCATCTATATGATTGACTAAATTTCTTTAGCAACACCCCAAATTGAGCCAAGATTCTAACTTCTCAGTGCTAAGCCTCCTTGGCTTCTTTTTCTCCTTGGCTTCATGTTTTTATGCAGAAGGTACTCCACTACATCAACATCTTGGCCTCTTTGTTTATCTCCACCCTCAGAGATGAAAGAGTAATTTAATTGGCTAGTGAATTGCTCAGTTCATTCTGATTCTTCTTTTTGGGATATTCCTGTTTGTAAAGAGAAAATGTCCAGTTTATTTTCTCCATTATGCACCAGTTTAGTGGGGGCTGACATTATATGCCCAAAGAGGGAAACAGCAATTTGGAGTTAGGTTGAATTCAGAGTGTTAGTAAGCCCATTGACTTTACATGGAAATCATATTAACAACTATTGACAGCTTTTATCATAGTGAAACTGATATTTGATCTTCATTTCTCCAATCCTTAATCTAGTTCTCAGTTGGCTCCATAATTAGAAAAAAAAGAGATATTACTCATTGACTGCCAATATCCTGCCATTTGGTGAAAGCAAATAATCTTAGATAAGAAATAATATTTAAGGGGAACATAAAAGTTGTGGGATAGAGGATTGTTGGCCAGGAACATGGTGTTGTACCCAAAGTTCTGGCTTGTGGTATCCATGGGGGATCTTGACTAGTTTGTGTTGACCTGTATTGAACGATGGGACTGGTTTTGGTTTTACAGTTGTGTACTTGGTCCTTCTGGAGGCTTTGTTTACAAATGAGTAGGTTTTATTATACAAGCAAGGCAGAATTTTAATAAGGACATGCGGTAGACTGTGATGGCCATTTAGATCTTCATTTGGGGCTGTTGTAAATGGACCTTAAGGCATTCACATGTGGCTTGCCTTAGTATTTCAGGCAAGGTTAAGACAGAGATTATAACCTTTTGGTCATGATGGGTGGCACAAGATTTCCACTTTTCCCAAGATCCTCAGTCAAGAGTCAGACCTGCAAGTGGGACTTCAAAACTGTGAAGCTAGCTATGTTCCTCTTGTACTGCAGAGCCCTAATATATCAAGCTCTTGCTTTAAACTGTTCTTGTCAGGCCCACACAGGCAGCAATAAACTTGTTGCTCTAAATTCCCTTTGCTACACTGAAGGCCAAAGAAAGACCCTGAGGGGCCTAACTTCTTACAAACAAGAGCCTGTCTGCCGGTTCCTGATAGTTACACACAACTGCGTGGTCTCAAGCTGGCATGGAGTTTGTTCATTTTGAAGCTTCTGATCATGACTTCAGTTTCCCAAGACAAAATGAATTTGTCTACAGAATATGTTATATTTGATCGATAAACAAAATAAAGGAAGATCTTCACTGTAAAAAAGAATAAACTATTTTCTTAGAGATAATTTTTTTTCTTTTTTCTTTTTTTTTTAATTTATTTTTTAATTTATTTTATTTTTATTTTTTAAAAATTTTTATTGTATTTTAGGTTTTGCGGTACATGTGAAGAACATGCAAGATTGTTGCATAGGTACACACGTGGCAGTGTGATTTGCTGCTTTCCTCCCCTTCACCTATATCTGGCATTTCTTCCCATGCTATCTCTCCTTACCTCCCCACCTCCCACTGTCCCTCCCCTATTTCCCCCTCAACAGACCCCTGTGTGTAGTGCTCCCCTCCCTATGTCCATGTGTTCTTATTGTTCATCACCCGCCTATGAGTGAGAACATGCGGTGTTTGATTCTTAACTGACCTGGTAGCACCTTCCCATTAAGATCAACCAAGTGATATTCTCAACAATTGCACCTCGTTTCATGACTGAAGTGTAGTGGTCACATTAAAATGTAACCACATGGAAATGAATGTCCTCCTTTTCACATCTCTGTCCTTGGTTCCCATAGAAGAGGGCTAATTACCTTTTTAATAGCCCTAATTGATGGGCTTACAGATCCTACCTTTCAGTCCCACTTGAGTGATGGTGAGTATGGGGGTGGGGCGGCACTCCATCTCTCCTGACCCCTCCACTCCAGCTCTTCCTTATTGGAAAGGAGGTTCGCTGACTCGTGAAAGGCCCCTGCCTTGTGTTTCTCTGTTTGCAAGACTACCTGCCACCCATTGTGGGCTGACCAGGAAGCCTTCGCTTTGTCTTGGCCAATTGACACAGCTGCACACTCGGTAAATAGACTCAGATGTTGAGCTTTTGTTTGAAGGATCTTTTCAGATTAATGCAGAGAGAATTAGTTTTTAAAACTTAAGCCGGAGCCAGGATGAGTAGAATGGAGCTGTGAGCCACTGAATTCACATTCACAAAATGAGACCAACTGTCTTACAAGGGTATTTATCCTCTGTTCCTTTTGGAGGTAACATTGAGGGGAGAGGGTCCCGCTCTCCCTGGCCTCAGGGTCTTTACTCAGGCCATTGTGAGGAGAAGATCTGACCAGCAATTACACTCTCCAGCTTCATTCTCCAAAGAGGGATATAGTCCTGCCCTTAGTAAGAAGATGCAATTACTACAAAATGTTTGTCAACAATTGATTTGGGTTTTCTTATTTCTAGATGACAAGAGATTCTGATATACGAAGTATGAGGATCCATGGCCTCTAGAAAAGACCATGTTAGCAGATTTGCAGACACAGTACTGATCGCCATCTCAGACTCTTCAGCCTTCATCATTTATACCACTCAACCTACCCCTCACCAACATACTCATTCAGAACCATTCCCTGTTGAGACAACAATCGCAGTCATAGCTCTCAAGGAATGGCTGCTCTCTTAAGGGTTGGGCCATACCTTAAAGTTCTCATGTACCTGCCATTTCACTTAACACGGGTTGGAATTTTAGTCATGGTTTTGTGATTAGAAACTAGAGGACTTTATTCTTCTCTGAGACTTGCAGACTCCATTTTTTTCAAACTATAAATTGGGGACAATTGGTCTTCTTTGCTAACAATTCTATGTAGGCACTATGATGTTGTGGAAAGAAATTTGACTTTGATTCAGACAGATCTGAGTTCAAATCCTACCTCTTCCATTTACTAGCCGTGTGATCTGTGATTGTCTCATGCTGTTGTCGGGAATTGAAAAAGTTGTTTTCTCATTTCTATGTGAAAATGAGAAGCATATCACGTAGAATATTGTGGGCTTCCCAATACGTTCGTTCTTCCTCTTCAGGTCTCTGCTTTTCCAAATATTTTTTTTTAAGAATAAAAAAGATGGAAAAAGCCCCTAGTGAATTTATACGGCATGTATTTATGAAGCAAGATTCCTTCATTACACAAAGCATAAGATAAATACTAAAGAACAGCTGTTGGTAGGCACTTCCAATGCCAACCCTGTCAACCTCACCTTTGTCTCCTCCCTCTCCAGTGTCTGAGTGACTGTCACCCCACCCAAGACCCATGCACATCCTTTCCACTGCTCTCCCACATAGACACTCACAAACGGAAAAAGAACAGCTGACAAAGCAGAAGAGGTGAGTCTGAATGATGCAGAGAGCCACACACCAGGGGAAAACAGGCATCGGCATCCCAAAAAGTGACAATTTCACAAATGTGTAAACGGGGCGGCATACAACATATTTCCCAAAGGAAAATAGCGAATGTGGGTAGCTTCCTCCTCCTTGCTCCAGGTTATGGGATTTAAAGAAAATGTTTATTCCTCTTTTCCTTTATGGAAAAGTAACCAATCTGGATTCTATCTCCCACATTCTCCCATAAAGCGCTTTCTGCTGAAGAACCGCAGAGAGTCCTCCTCTACCTACCATTTCACTTAACATAGGTTGGAATTTTACTCACAATTCTATGATTAGAAACTATAGGACTGATAGAAACTATTAGAAACTGCAAGTCTGAGACTTGCAGACTCCATTTTCTCAAGCTATAAATTGAGGACAATTTTTCTTCTTTGCTAACAGTTCCACTTACTTTGGAGGCAGTTTGATGTGGAAAGACATTTGACTTTGACTCAGACAGATCTGAGTTCAAATGCTGCCCCTACCACTTACTAACTGTGTGATCTTAGACAAAGTCCTTATCCAAGCGTAGATCTCAGATCTACAGGCTGGCTGTGGACTATGGCTCCCCAGTAGTAAAATAAGAATTGGACTATATGGCCTTAAGGACCCTTCCTGAGCCAAACATCGTGCTCCTGATTCCCCGGCAGCTTCCTGCAAGGAAGGATGCGAAAGCAGAAAACGTGGGTTTTGAATCAGCTCCAACTATGAGGAAAAATGCTGACCATGGGGGCTGCGTTGTGGAAAGCTAAGTCCACCCATGGGTGAGGTCAGGTTTTGAGTTTTGATCAGCATGCCTCTAGACTCTAAGAAATTAACACTGGAAAACAGGCCTCTGCTTTGGGAGATAATTAGAGACAATATGGTTGATTGAATTTTAAATAATAAGATATACCTTCAAACTATAGCCTGATGTCACTTTCTTTTATGATATAGAAAAGAGAAACTTCTCACTCTGATAGCAGACTCCTCCATGGGAAGAACACTGGAGTGGGAATCAGAAGAAATGGGCTGGGCACGGTGGTCCATGCCTATAATCCCAGCGCTTTGGGAGGCTGAGGAGGGCGGATAACCTGAGGTCATGAGTTCGAGACCAATGTGGCCAACATGCTGAAACCCCATCTCTACTGAAAATACAAAATTAGCTGGGTATGGTGGCACATGCTTGTAATCCTAGCTACTTGGGAGGCTGAGGGTAAAGAATCGCTTGAAGCCGGGAGGCGGAGGTTGCAGTGAGTCAAGATCGCGCCACCACACTTCAGCCTGGGAGACAGAACAAAACTCCATCTCAAAAACAAAACAAAATAAAACAGAAACAAGAAATGCACACATCAGATTTGTGCAAATGACCTACCCTCTCCGAGCCTCAGTTTATTCCTCTGTAATAGGAGATGGAATCTCTCCCCAAGGGCTCTTCTCCTCCCATGAAAAGAAGGATGCTACAAAGACAGAGGTTTGCTGCTGCTGCATTTCCTGCCTGTCCTGATCCTCGCTCTCGAGTGTTCATGTTCCTTGAATAAGCCATTTCGATCCACAGGGATACTGAACACAGCTCACCTTGGAAATGCTGGGACTTCCCAGTACGCTTACATTGGAAGTGTCAGCATCGAGATATTTGCCATGAAATGCACATAAAGAAGGAAGGCGATTGGGAATAGCGTTTGAGAATACTGCAGCAGGTGCACTGCAGACAAGCATGCTGTGGTGAAAGGAAAAGGATGCCCCGGGAGATGTGAAGGGAGCCTTGATAACCACACGTGCCGCCTGCCTTGCTTTTGTGGTCAGGTTTAAAGAAGGCAGAGAAGGGGCCCCAGGCTGAGAGGCAGGAGGTCTGGGTGCTGATTCCGCCTCTCCGCTGCATTGGGGCCTCGGTCACTTTATCTGTAAAGAGAAGGGGCCATCTCTCTCCAACATACCAAGTTGTTCCAGAAAGCACCTTAGTGTTTTTCCTCCTCATCCAGGGCTCTTGAGCCTGATTTCAAAACCAACGAATTATAAAATCAGTCTCTGAGGAGCTATCTTCGGTTTTGAGGCTTTGGCCTTAAAGCTGAGTTTGTAAATCTTACTCAGGTGGCCAGGCCTGATTCCTGCTTGGCTCAATCTGCCTAGAGGTAGGCAAAGGCAGCTGTGGTAGGAGACCAGGAATAATGACAGGGTAAGGCTGGATTGGTGTTTCCTCTGCTCGTGGGAAGCCTTCAGAGCGGGGCTGGAATGTGAACGGGTCTTCAGGGGGGTGTGGGTAAAGTCTTGGTGGACGAGCATTCTAGGCAAAGGCCACGCCAGTTCATGGTGTTGCGCACTTCAGACTGTTTCATAGATTCCCCGCTACAAAAGAATAGTCCCCAAAGCATACAGTGGTTTAAACCCCATAGACATTTACGTCATGCTCATTCACAGGGAAGGGTGAGACAGCAGTTCTTCATTCATGATTTACATTTTTGAGCTGACCGCAGCTCCGCTGCTTTCAGCGTTTGCCCCCAGGTCATCTGTGCTCCCTCCCGGCCCCAGAGAGAGCAGAGCATGGAAATGGCCTGTGTCACCTCTCCCTTGGCCCAAACACCATTAGCTGGAAGTCTGTCACGCAGCCACATCTAACTGGAAAGGGGACTAGAAAGTATAATCTAGTTGTGTACCCAGGAAACCCGTGACAGTGGAGATTCTAGGGAAGTTCCACCTACCTCTGCCAGTCAGGACCATTTTTTCAGGCCGGGTTCCTTCTGAATAGAAAATCAGCCAGAGGCCCCTGGCAGGCAAGTGAGGGAGGAAGGGAGCAGCGGTCAGACCTGCAGTGCACTCAAGCCAGCCTCGCTTTTTAGGTAAAGCCACTTTCACGCCAGTGGATACAGAGGCCTGGAACCCCTGGGTGAGGAGGACCTCTACATTTCTCCCAGTTTATGAGAAGGTGACAGAGAAGGTTCGAGAAGATTGAATTTTCACAAGCAAACCATCAGGCCTCCCAGGGGTATAATTTGGAAATCCCCTGGCTTTCCCTGGCTTTGCCCTCAGCCCTTGGTCTCTTCTTCTACCCAGTTTTCAGCCCCTTTCTCTGGCCAGGACTGTCACGTTGCCTGACACCTTGGCTTGGTGCCCCGCTTCTGGGCCACTTTGGGCCGGAGCTACTGGTGGGAGCTGATTCAGGAGCCTGGCCCAGCCCTGTGGCTTTGATGGGATTTCATCATCCCGCCTGTGCTCCTTGGCCGGGCGCCTGGGGAGCTGCACAGCCTTGCCCTGGGCTATCTGCTTTCAATGGGAGAGGCCCTTCTCTCTGAATAGAGGAGGACCCGGAGGTGAGAAGGTGAGACTTGGGCTCTTTAGTCTCTGCAGCGGAGTGCTGAGCCCACGCCAAAGCCATCTGCCTTCACCCAACTTGCCCAAGGAGCAGACAAGATAAAGGACATAGGGAATGAACACTGAACAACTTGTTAATGATTTTATTGCAGGTTAAATCAAATGTCTCCAGTAAAACTACAGGAGACCTTCTTTAACCTTACCCTGCTGTAAATATGTATTAACTCAATGACTATCAGCAATTAAGGCCTAGTTTGGGAACAGTGGCCTGAGACAAAAAAGACATTATCATCCTGGGAAATGAATCCAGAATAAAAGGACTTTATTCCACCTTAGCTAATGAGCAGCTGTATAGGGATGGAAATGAAGGCCTTTGCCTCGGAATTGCTTTTGACCGTTCATACAGGGAGAGGAGAAAAGGTTCGCCTGTACGTAAAGCTCTTGGAAGCACATTAGGGACATTGTTACAATGCAAATGAGGAAGACCGTTGTGTTTGGGTGGTTTATGGGTTTAGTAAAAGGAGTAACATTTCAATTAGTGGGGAAGGAATGAGAACCTGCCTCAAAGAGGCTTAATTGGCAACTTGGCTTTCCCAGGGGGCTTTGAAGTAGCATCAGAGAAGGAACGTTTTCAGAGATGGGTGGAGAATAGAGCAACTATAGGGCCCTTGCTGTGCCTGTGAGAGGGCAGATGGGGTGCTCAGAAGGTAAAACCCACAGCACCACACAAATCCCAGCCCTGCGGGAGCCCCCACTGCAGCCTTCCGAGCTTCTGAGTGGTTTTCTCCACACCGTTTCACCCAGCTCCCCCTCTCAGAGCATCAGGACCCAGCCATTTTAAAGCAGGCAGTCTCCAAGAAGTCATCTCGCTTTGAAGACTGCAGCCCCTAACCTCACCAGTGTGGAATTCCTTTTTTCCTTCTCAAGAGCTCCTTTTGCTGGGTCTCTAAGTTCAGTCCAGCAAAGTGGGGAATTCAACTCCTAATTGCAATGAGTTATGGGGGAGGTTGCAATATTGCATACAAATGTGTATTTTCTGTGTGTGTGTGTGTGTTCAAAGTCTGAAGACTGAAGATTCAAGTAGGATCGTACCTTAGGGCAAGGGATCGCACAGGTGACTCGTCAAGGCGGCTTTCGGATTTCACAAGTTGCAAAGGCGTCTATATCGACGTGATCATACGGTCTTGTCTTTCCTTGCTACGGCATCTTCATGAGGTCTTTGTCAATGTATTTCATGCTCACAAGTCACTAAAATCTTCATGCATCTTGACAGATTTGAGGTTTTACTTCTTAATTCTGTCATTCACGTTTTGTTTTCTAACACGGAAGAATTCTCCAAAGGAAATGTTACAGATAATATGCCAAGATCATTGTTTGCAATGAGGTTTGGAAGAAAATTCAGCTAACCCTGTGTTTCAGCTGCAAGATAGCAATCTGACCAGAGGTTTGGAGAGCTCTCCAAACCAAGTCTCTAAGTGGCATGATGGTCTTTCTGAGCTTGACAGAAGAAAGAATGAAGAACTTCCAAGTGACACCACCACACCCTCGGTTCTCTTGATGTTGACTTTGGGGAGAATGAGTTCAATACCCTTCCCATGTACACATCTACGAATGTGGATTGGATTTTGCTTGAGATCTTAACATTGAACCCTGAACTAAAGGAGGCACTAAGCCTCCATCTGAAGCAATCAGTCCGCAAAGCACAGGACTCTGAGCCAGGCTCTCTCCCTTCATCCTCCCCTCTCCTGTGGGTGGCTTCTCCTGGAACACTGGCTCATATCTCTGGAGCCTGTGGTTTGGGGATTGCCGTTAGCCAACTACAACAGAGCCTGGGGAGTTTACTTTGGGCCTAAAATGGGAATTGGACCCACTCTCTGAGTAACGCTCATCCCTCAGCAGGTCTCAGCCGGTGGCCTGCAACTTTACAATTGACCCCTCTTCCCATCAGCCTGGGTTGCCTGTGTAAAGCGACCACTTCTGTCCTAAGCCCCATCTCCTGCTGCCTTCTCTAAGTTGCAGTGGTTAGAAAACGTGGCTTCTGTATGCACCCTGCATATTCTCGCATGCCGGGAAAGCTGAGCCACCATGCAGCTGCGTGGCATGTCCAATCCATCATGCCACTGTCGGGAAACAGAACGAGGACCAGAGAATCAGCAATATAAGTTCCTGACTGCTGTTGAGAGCGGACAGGAGATGCTGCACCATTACCTGGTCGCTGCAGCAACACAGGGCTCTTCAGCCCCTAGAAGCCGTGATTGACTGGATGCTTTGGGACAGCACAGAATCCATTTCAAGTGCTGAAAAGGACCTTAATAATATTCTAACCAATATATACATGGGAAACGGAGGCCCAGAGAGGGACGATTCCTACCCAGGTACCTGCAGGGAATGAAGGGCAGAGCTGAGACCCAAACCCAGGTGGGGGCACTGAGGCCGGTGCCCTCCCTTCTAATATGGCTGAATCTCAGCTTCACTTTCCAGTATGTTTTTGCCTTGGCTGGGGTAGAAATGAGTTTGTAAAACTCTACAAAGAGAGAGGTATGCTGAGGGGACAAAGCCCGTGAGCATTTACCTTAGATCTCCCTAAAATGGATCATCAGTGAAGACATTGTTGTATAGTCTTGCCTCCTTGAGGGAGCATTTTATGTACTTTCTCCTTGTTTCTCAAACCCCTTTGCTGTAAACAAAGCTGCTGCCGTGATGCTTTGGTTAATGCTCAGGAGAAAATTCTCATATGAGAGCAATGTTTTCAAAATGCACTTTTCAATGCCCAGAATGTTCCCACCCCCAATATCTCACAATCTTTTCTTTTTATTTTAACTTTTCTGTAATTTCAACTTTTATTTTAGATTCACAGGGTACATGTGCAGGTTTGTTAGCTGGGTATATTGCCGGACGCTGAGGTTTGGGGACACAATTAATCCTGTCACCCAGGTACTGAGCATAGTACCCAATAGTTCGTTTTTCAACCCTTGTCCCCCTCTCGCCCCCCCAGTAGCCCCCAGTTTCTATTATTACCAGCTTTATGTCCATGAGTACCCAGTGTTTAGCTCCTACTCATAAGTAACATTATGCAATATTTGAATTTCTGTTCCTGCGTTCATTCACTTAGGGTAACGGCCTCCAGCTGCATCCATGTTGCTGCAAAGACGTGATTTCGCTCTTTTCATGGCTGTGTACTATTCCATGGCATATATGTGGCACATTTTCTTGATCCAATCTACCAACGGTGGGCACCGAGATTGATTCCATGTCTTTACTATGTGAGTAGGGCAGCAATGAACATATGAGTACGTGTTGCACAACCTTGAAAGGCAAAAAGACATGCTCTGCTATCCCCATTTTTACCAAGAAGAAATGGGTTTTCAAGAGGTAAAGTAACTTGCCGAAAGCCACGGTCCTCACAAGTGGCTCATACAGACCTGGAGCCAAGTCTCGGTTTAAGTCCAACGCTTTGCAGAATTACAGTTTGCAGCAAGGAACAACCTGACTTAGACAATGCCTTATTATTTACTTCTTGTCTCTGGGGACAGTGAAATCAATGTTCCTTTGAAACATGAGAGTTTGGATAGATGACCACTGTGCTTGTCAGCACCTCCTCTGCTCTCCTATACCTGGTGTGCAGGCAAGGCATTGGAGAATATACTGAGTCATTGCGGTCCCCCATCCCTCCTTCAAAATTCCCAGGAGCTGATGAGACCGCTGTCCACATTCACAAACTTGCCTCCTCATCAAGAGTCTGGCATCATCGATGTTTCTCTCAGAGACTGCCTACAGAGGTGCCAGCCACTGTTCTTAGATGGATGGCTAGACCTTTCAGCCTCCTGTTTTGAAGGAGCAGGATGTGAGAAAACACATCTGGCAATCTGGGGTTATGCAGAGAAGATAAAGTCTCTTCATCAATTTTACTACTTGGGAGTTTCTTCTGGAACATGTGAGAAAAAGAAGTGAATAGCTAAACGTGGAAAAGATGAGCTAAGCCAGGGTGTGCACTACCCAGACTAGAATCTCACCAGTAAAGTAGATAACCGAAAATATTTCAAAGATGAGACAAGCAGCAAATAGCCACCAAGAGAATAAAAAATTACTTTCTCACAAAATTCTCCAAAAAAAAAAATATAAAGGGTATAAGATGAGTGCTGCTTTTCTTTTTTTTTTGACAGAGTCTGGCTTTGTCACCAGGCTGGAGTACAGTGGCGCAATCTCGGCTCACTGAAACTTCCACCTCCCGGGTGCAAGCGATTCTCCTGCCTCAGCCTCCTGAGTGACTGGGACTACAGGCATGTGCCACCACGCCCAGCTAACTTTTTTGTATTTTTAGTAGAGACAGGGTTTACATATTGGTCAGGATGGTCTTGATCTCATGACCTGGTGATCCGCCCGCCTCGGCCTCTCAAAGTGCTGGGATTACAGGCGTGAGCCACCATGCCCGGCCCTGGTGTGTACTGCTTATATCTGACATAGGAGACATTGAACTCACACTCCAAATCTTGGAATATTAAAAATTTTAACAGAGAAATGAGTTCCTCTTAAACAATTCTACCTTTGTGTCTGCCAGACTCAAATGGGCTTTTCTGTGGAATCATATGGTACATGAAAATCTTCTGTTATTGCTGTGGATGGAGAAGTGTGTGAGTATGTGTGTGTGTGCGTGCCTATTATGCATAAAATTTTGTATCTTAGTTCAAGCTCTCACCCATCTCTCATCTGGAAAATGGCAACGGCCTTAAAAGTACCCCTGGCCTTGAGCCAACCTGTGCCAACTGTGTCTAAGATGCACATCTCACCCCTTCCTCCCTTTGGCTGGCAGTTGCCCAGAGCTTCCCATTGTCCACCTGATAAGGCCCACCCTCCATAGACATAAAACCCCACCTCCTTCTTCAGTCTTCCATGCTCATCATTTCCTGCCTTGCAGTTTATGTGCCAAGCAACACAGGGCTCTTCCTAGTTTCCTGCCTGGTGTCTTTTCTCCTCCATGACCTTGCTCACGCTGGCATCTCTTCCAGGACCCAATCTGCTTCTCCCACCTGCCCCTCATTCTCCTACAGTGCCCTGGGTGTATCTATAACTAGCACTTAGAATCACCTGTTTTGATGTCTGTGTCTGCTACTAAACACACACACACACACACACACACACACACACACCCTTTTATTAAAGAATATCACACATCAAAAACCAAATCTTAAGAATACAACCAGTCAAATGTTTTCAAATTTCAACCAGCACCCAGAACAAAAAGCAGCTGCTGTATTTTTGAGGTCAGAGGCTGAGTTTTATTTATCTTTGTAACTTTAGCACCAAGCCCAGTGGCTGGGATGCAGTATGTATCCACCAAATAATTGTGGAAGGAATCAATGAATGGTTATTTCACTGTCTTTTCCTTCTGTTTCACTCATTTACCTTTTCTAATGATTCTCACTTTCCCTAAGTTGACCAACAAGATAATTCAGGATTTCTTGCCCAGGCTTTGAGAACATGAGTTCTGAATGCTGAGGGCTGTGAAGAAATGTTAGTAGTTAGGGATTCTTTGTAGATTCTGGATATTAGCTCTTTGTCAGATGGGTAGATTGTAAAAATTTTTCCCCATTCTGTTGGTTGCTGGTTCACTCTAATGATTGTTTCTTTTGCTGTGCAGAAGCTCTTAAGTTTAATTAGATCCCATTTGTCTATTTTGGCTTTTGTTGCCAATGCTTTTGGTGTTTTAGTCATGAAGTCCTTGTCTGTTCCTATATCCTGAATGGTGTTGCCTAGGTTTTCTTCTAGGGTTTTTATGGTGTTAGTTCTTATGTTTAAATCTTTAATCTATCTGGAGTTAATTTTTGTACAAGGTGTAAGGAAGGGGTCCAGTTTCAGCTTCCTGCATATGGCTAGCCAGTTTTCCCAACACCATTTATTAAACATGGAATCCTTTCCCCATTGCTTGTTTTTGTCTGGTTTGTCAAAGATCAGATGGTTGTAGAAGTGTGGCATTACTTCCAAGGACTCTGTTCTGTTCCATTGGTCTATATCTCTGTTTTGGTGCCAGTATCATGCTGTTTTGATTACTGTAGCCTTGTAGTATAGTTTGAAGTCAGGTAGCATGATGCCTCCAGCTTTGTTCTTTTTGCTTAGGATTGTCTTGGCTATGCTGGCTCTCTTTTGGTTCCATATGAAGTTTAAAGTGGTTTTTTCCAGTGCTGTGTAGAAGGTCAATGGTAGCTTGATGGGGACAGCATTGAATCTATAAATTACTTTGGGCAGTATGGCCATTTTTCACAATATTGATTCTTCCTAACCATGAGCATGGAATGTTTTTCCATCTCTTTGTGTCCTCTCTTATTTCCTTGATCAGTGGTTTGTAGTTCTCCTTGAAGAGATCTTTTACATCCTTTGTTAGTTGTATTCCTGGTATTTTATTCTCTGTAGCGATTGTAAATGGGAGTTTGCTCATGATTCGGCTCTCTGTCTGTTGTTGGTGTATAGAAATGCTTGTGATTTCCGCTCATTGATTTTGTATCCTGAGACTTTGCCAAAGTTGCTTATCAGCTTAAGGAGGTTTTGGGCTGAGACTATGGGGTCTTCTAAATATATGATCATGCCATCTGCAAATAGGGACAATTTGACTTCTTCTTTTCCTAATTGAATGCCCTTTGAAAGAAGTATTTTAGAGAAGTTCGCAATGCACGCAATTGAAGCATTGAAAACATCTACTTTTTCCCGGGGGCAGTCAAGGGAGATGGGTCCTTCTGAAATGAGAGGT
>CAUYLG010049933.1:0-30877 GCA_963573385.1 Cacajao melanocephalus
AGAAAGAGGGAGAGAGAACGAGATTCTTGTTCTATTGCCCAGGCTAGAATGCAGTCTAAAAATGGGTATTAAAAACCTCTTTTATGCCAATAATTGTACTTAACAATGGAGACAGGAAGGAATAAGAGATGAAAATAACAACCAAGCAGCCAACCAATATTTTATTTAAAGCTGTGAAATGCTATGCAATTGCTGAGGAGTGATTTACTTCCAATAATGTGGTCACTTTTAAAATAGGTGTAATGTGATAATTTATTTAAGACTGTTTGACTGATAAGGTATTTATAAGTATACTGTTTAATTTCCAAGTGTTTGGATATTTTCTAGTTATCTTCAACTATTTTAAATGTCTAGTTTAATTTTATTATGTTTAGAAAACATAACTGGTATAATTTTAGTTTTTTAAGTTTGGTAAGTTTTACAGCCCAGGTTATAGCTAATTATGTGTATTTGAAAAGAATGTTATTTTTTCTGTTGTTGCTATGTGAAAAATCTTATAAATCTCAATTAGATTCAGTTGACTGACATATTTTTATTTTTTATATCCTTGCTGATTTTTGGTTTATGAGTTCTACATATTATTAAGAGAGACATCTTGAAGACTTCAACTATAAAGTTTAGATTTTTCTGTCCATCTACTTACTTTGATTTTGCTTTATGTATTCCGAAACTTTATTGTTAAGTGCATACATATTAGTATTGTTATGTTACTCTTTTATCATCATGTAATATCCCCATTTAGACCTGATAATTATCTTTGCTCCAAATAATACATCAAGAATTAATATAGAGGTTTTAGCTCTCTTTTGATTACGTTTTCATGGCTCATCTTTTTTTCCATTCTTTTACATTTCACCTACCTAAATAATTCTAATTTTGTGGAGTTTCTTATAAAAGGAATATAATTTGTTCATGTTTTTAAATTCAATTTGGCACTCCCTGTCTTCTGATAGGAATATCTAAATCATTTAGTGTAATTATTGGTATGTTTGGATTTATGCCTACAATTTTACTTTTATTTTTCAGCTTTGTTTTATTTTTTCCTTACTGTCTTACTTTGTTTGTATATCTTTAGAATGCCATTTTAATTTTTCTACTTTGACTACAACTCTGGAATTTTTAACTGTTCTAGACACCACAGTGTCCATTATTATCTTTGTACAATATTTTTAAATCAATGTTTTACTATTGAAAGTGGAATGTAGGGTTGCCTTCATGAACTTTTGCAGTTCTATTCATAGCCATTAAAAATATCATCGCTAATCAATGTCATAAATTTTATTCTCAACCAAAATACCTATTTTTAAATATCTGAGAAAAAATTAAATGCACTATATTCACCTATGTGTTTATTATTTCTATTCCTCATTCTTCATTTCCAATGTTTTGGGTTTCCATTTAGTACCATTTTTCTTTTCTCTGAAAAACTTTCCTTAGAAATTCTTCCAGAGTATATATGCAAAACATTTTTGTTCCCATATCAAGAATGTGTGTTTTTTTCTCTCACTGCTTTTGATATGTTGTTTTGGCTCTTAGTTTTCAACAGTTTGACTTTGGTATGACTTGACATTTCTTTTATTTTTTATTAAATATTTTTTATACCCCATACTATTTTTCCTCTCTTTCTGGAAGTCCAATGATATAAATGTTAAAACTGTTGTTACTGTCCCACAGGATACAGAATCTGTATTTTAAAAATTATTTTTATTCTATTATTTAAAATGGATAACTTCTATTGATCCATCTTCAATTTAATTATTTCCTCTCTCACCTTCATTCTGCTACTAAAAAGTCCAGTGAGGACTTATTTGATTGTTAATTTTAATTTAATTATTTATTCTACATATGTAATTTGTTTCTGTCCTATAGCTACTATATTTTGTGCTGATGCTTGATATCTTTCCATTTGTTTTCAAAATACTCCTTCCTTCTTAGGGCATTTTAATGACCACTGATTAATGTCTCTGTCACATAATTCCAATATTTGTGTCATCTCTACATTGGCATCTGTTAATTCTCTTATCCCATGAGAGTTGAGATTTTTCCTGGTTCTACAGATGCTGAGTAAATTTTGGTTGCATCTGAGGCATGTTGAATTTTACATTATGAGACTGTGTCTTATTTAAATCCCTTAAATAATGTTGATATTTTGCTTTGGGGTTATTTTATATCACTTCTCAAGCGTTATTTAAGGCTGCAGGGATGGGATAAAGTTAATTTTCCAGCATTTCTGGCCTTCAGGTATAGGGAGCATGACCTTTCAAGCTTCCAGGAAAGTCCTCAGGTATAGAGACATGGATATCAGATCAGTAATTGAAAGATGGCCAGAGTACTTTGAAATTATGATAGAGTCCAAGGGATATGACAGATTCTGACAGTGTCTGCTATGCTATGACTATATTTTGAGATACTAATCTATTTCCACCTTTATTTAGCTTCCCACCCCATGTCATTCAAGGAATGTAATCCATTTGTCAGTTCTGTTATTTTTCTTTGTGGAAAAAATGTGGATGAGTCTAAAATTGTAAGTTTTTCTGGATTTTGTATTCCCAGTGCTTAAGCCCTTTGCTATTAAAGGTAGAAAAAAATTGCCTAAGCAAGAAGCTAAAGAAGTTCTGTGGGATGAATGAGGAAGATAGTGATGACAACGATATCTATAGATCTCAAGAACAAAGGAAATCAGGAACACACATGGTAGAAGATCCAAAAACAGAGGTATCAAGAGAGAAGAGGCCTCCACAAGGTCTCTCAAGCCTTGATTTCAAGGGCAGAGGGCAGCAGATCTGATGGGGGCATTCAGATGAGCAATCTATGTGAACAAATGATATATGAAACATTTTAGAAATCTTTAAATGGTTTAAAAGAAGATGGTTGTGGTCAGAGTTACTTTGAATATCTTTTATTCGATTCTAAATTTTGATGTACCTGGAACTAATTCAATGTGTAAATAATTAATAGTCTGAATTGTATAAAACAATAAATGCCATTAGTTTAATACCAAAAAATAGCACAGCATATTAGAAAACTAGAATAGCAAAGATTGATACTCACTTCTTTTTATATGAGCTATGACCATTTGTCTTGTCTTTATAAATTGTTCAATTTATTGTTTAATTACATCACAAAGAAACTTCAGAACAATATAGAAAAAAGCAGTACTAAAATGTATCTTTCATTGTTCCAGACTTTAAAGAGAAAGCCTTTGATATTTCACCACTAACTGTGATAGTTACAGTGGTTACGTAGAGTGACCTTTGTCTGGTAAAAGAAGTTCACTTCTACTTCTAGTTTGCTTATAGGTTTTATTATAAATGAGTGTTGCATTTTATAGAATGTCTTTTCTGTATCTATTAAGATAAATTAATATGAGCATATTATTTTTAACCTCTTAAAGCAATGAATTACTTTAATATAATTTCTAAAGTTCCACCATCTTATCATTTCTAAAATATATTCATCTTAATCATGACATTTTACATGATCAGATATCAAGTGTTTTATATCCAGAATATGCAAATATTTTAATATTTTTGTGTTCTACTTTTATCTGGATGTATTACCCAGATTATAGTAGGTCAGAAAAGGGGGTGACAATGCTCCATATCTTTCTATCACTGGGACAAAATGTGTGTAAAACAGAGATTATTCTTTGGAGAATTGTAACACACATGAGGAAAGCCATTCAGGAGTGTTATTTTTGCAAAACATAGTACAAAGTTTTATTATCATGAATTGCCTTAGAATACTTCAAGAGTCAGTTTTGGAATTAATACTGTTTTAGAAAAATTAACTGTTTGGTCTAAGTTTTCAATTTATCATTACAGATTTATAGCATTACAGATTTATAGCATATAATTTTGTTGGTCTTGAGCAGATCTATACTAATGATCTTAGTGCTGAAAATACCTATTTATGCTCTTTTTAAAAACAAATTTTGACAGCAATTTGCCTAACTTAAACTTTATAAGGAAGCCATTAATGGTTTTATTGATTATGTTTCATTGTTGTTTTCTATTTTATTTTCTACTCTTATCTTTTGCATTCCCTCTTATCTTTCTTTGAGTTTATTATGCTTTACCTCTTTCTATCATTGAAAACATCCCCCATTAATTTTTCATTCTTTCTTTAAAATTATAAATATTTCTTTCGGCATCTTTAGATAGGCCTCAAAGTTGTGCTAGATACTATTTTGTCACTCACTGGTGATTATTTTCTAATTTTAATATAACATTTTTCATTCATGGCTTATTCAGAGTGGTGCTATCATTTCTAAATTCATAAAATTGATAACTCTTCTTTTTGTTATTGATTCACAATTTTAATTCATCATAATCAAGAAAATGTAGTTTGTATATTCATTAGGAAGTATTTTTCTATTTCTATATTTTGAATATAAATACATGTGTATTTGGAATATAAATATGCTTGAAATATATGTGTAAACATATGTATAAACATATATATATAGTCAAACAATAAATTACAAATGTATAATATATGCATGCATATATTCATGTATATGTATGGATGGATGTATAAATAGATGAGAAAGAGAGATGGATAGTTTTGTCTCATTATGGCATCCATCAAATCACACTTGATTTAATCATTTTATGTTTAACGGATTTTATTGTTCCAGGTTTGATTGGTATATGTTAAAATCCTCAACGTGATTACGGTTTGAGAATATAGTCTTAAAAATAATATCAATCTTTGCTTTGTGTTATATAATTTAAAATTCATTTTTAGACTCCCTAGCAAATAGTTTCTTTTATTCACTTGTAATAATTCTCATTATGCTTGCTTCTTTAACATTTACACCATTCTCATTCTGCCTTTAACTCTCTATGCTGCATTCTGAGCAATTTTCTTGGTTTCAACCGTCAGTTTACAAATTCTCTGTATTAAATTTGCATTTTTAACTTTCTTTTTACTTTTTAAGTTTCATCTGAAAATTGTGATATGAAACAATTTGTTTCATGTCTCAGTGTTAAAGATTCAAAGTCCAATGCTTGTCTGATATTTTTTCTTTTTTTTTTTTTTAATTCTATTTTTTGAGACAGAGTCTCCCTGTGTTGCCAGGCGCCAGGCTGGAGTGCAGTGGCGCGATCTCGGCTCACTGCAGTCTCTGCCTCCCAGGTTCAAGCAATTCTCCTGCCTCAGCCTCCCATGTAGCTGGGACTACAGGCACGTGCCACCAGGCCCAGCTAATTTTTGTATTTTTTTAGTAGAGACAGGGTTTCACCATGTTAGCCAGGATGGTCTCCATCTCTTGACCTTGTGATCCGCCCGCGTCGGCTCCTCAAAGTGCTCGGATTACAGGCGTGAGCCACCGCGCCCAGCCGTCTGATATTTTTTCTTGTGTAGGTATCTTAATCTTTTGCCTATAAGATTATTATATTTTTCTCTTTATCACTAGAATGGTTGAAGAATTTCATAAAATGTGCCTGAGTGTTTTTCCCTAGCAGAGGTGCAGGTAGGAAGAATTATTTTCAGATTTGTCTAATCTTAAATAGCTTTCTGTTTTTATTTTTTGTTTCTTTCTTCTTCTCATTATGCCAGCCAGAAACTTTGTGAGTCTATGTGACGCCTAATTCTTTCTTCAGCTCAGAAATATTTTCTTCTCATATTGATTTAGTTACTAACAAATTTGTTTTTCTTTCTCTTGAACTCCTGTGATTTGAAAGTTATGTATCAACTCTACCTGTTTTTTCATAATAGTTATCTGTGTTTCACACTCTGTGTTTTGATGTATTTCTTACACTCATCTAGATCACTAATTTGGGTCCTTGTTAAATGATCATCATCTCATTTCACATAATACAAATTATATAGTAAACATATTTTAGTTCTGAAAGCATATTTTTGTGCTGCGCCTGAAATCCTTTTGAAGCTCATTTTTAAATTTACATTTTATCACGTATATGACAGTTTTATTTTACTAGATGTCTGTTTTGAATTTTTGCTTTATCTTTCTCTTTCTGTATCTTGTATTCTCCCTTAGGTGAGGTGTTGACTTTTTGTTTTGCTTTGTTTTTGTATACTGGTGCTCAAATCTGATTTTTGTAGTTTCCTAATTCTCTTGAAACCTACAAATGCTGGAAGGCACATGAGTTGTGATTAGTTGGGTTTTCTGTGTAGCCAGAAGCTGCCCGCCTACTGTTGAGACACTAGGAGGAGGGCATTGGTTGTCTGATCTCTCTGTTCTTTCACTGCAAAGCTTGAAGAAACTCAACCTTCTTATATGCAAGGAGGCCAAATGCAGCCCTGCCCATGGGGCTCACATGTCACTAGACAGTATAGACTATTTCTTTTCAGAATATGCTGCTTTTGAATCTGTGCTCAAGGTATTCTCTAGGTAGGGAAATCATTACATCAGTTCCCTCACATGGGATCCTAACATGGTCCAAGGTCTTAATCCAAGGTATCTAAAGTGTCCAGTGACTGATGGCTCAAGAGAAACAACAACTTGCAGTTTGGATAGAGGAGAAGGAAGCTGTGCTAATGGTAGCTTTCCTAAAAATCCTCAGCTTTCAAATTCTTGAGTATGACATTCAATTTTGTTTCCTCTTTCAAAAGAGTCAGAACAAGTGTTTTCAAGGACATGGAAAGTTGAAAACTTCATACACTGCTGATTGAAATGTAAAATGATATGGTCAGTTGGGAAAAAAGTCTTCCAGCTCCTCAAACATAAAGTTACTATGACCCATAAATTATATTCCTAGGTCTATACCAAAGAAATGAATATATACGTCAGCATAAAGACTTGTGGCTGGGTGCAGTGGCTCATGCCTGTAATCCTAGTACTTTGGGAGGCTGAGGTGGGTAGATCACCTGAGGTCAGGAGTTCTAGACCAGTCTGCCCATCATGGCAAAACCCCATCTCTACTAAAAGTACAAAAAGCTAGCTGGGCATTGTGGTGGATGCCTGTAATCTCAGCTACTCAGGAGGCTAAGGCAGAAGAATTGCTTGAACCCTGCAGGCAGAGGTTGCAGTGAGCCAAGATCATACCACTGCACTCCAGCCTGGGTGACAAGAGCGAAACTCGGTCTCAAAAAACAAGAAAAACAACAAACTTGTACAGAGCATTACTCAAATAGCCAAAAAGTATAAATAACTCATATTTCTATCGAGTGATAAATTGATGAATAATATATGGTCTATTGAGGCAATGGATATTATCCGACAACAAAAGGAAATAATCACTGCTACATGCTACCATGCAAATGACCCTTGTAAGCATTTTGATAAATTAAGGAAGCCAGCCACAAAAGACCATCTATTTTATGATTTCACTTATATGAAATGCCCAGAATAAGAAAAGTTATATAGATGAAAAGTAGATTAGTGGTCAAAGGACTGGTAAAGGATTGGGAGAAATAAGGGGATGAGGGTTGTTGATAAAGAGTTCAGGGTTTCTTTTTGGGGTGATGAAAATAGTCTAACGTTGATTGTAGTGATGGTTACAGAACTCTTTTAATGTAATAAAAACTATTGAATTATAAATTTTAACTGGATGAATTATATAGTGTGTGAACTATTTAGCAATAAAACTGTTACCAGTAAAAAAAAAAAAAAAAAAAAGACTAGAGCTAAAACTAATTTGTTACAAAGTAATTAAGACTAAATACTTGTTGGTTGTACTTGTAATGCTTGCATTTTTCCCATTGTTTAGCATTCCATTTTGTGAGTATGCTATAATTTATATATCCATTTTACTGTTAATAGACATTAGGCCTCTTAAAACATCACTTAATATATCACTCTCAATATTGTTATACATATCTCTGCCTGCATATGAAACAATGTTTCTCTAGGATAGAAACTGAGGAATGAAACTGAGGTGCATAACAGGTTATATGAATCCTTAATTGGACTAGATACTACCAACATTTTCTCTGATATTTTGCACTGAAGTTTGAATACTCACATTAAAATTATTTTTCATTATATTCTTAGAATGTTGTTTTTTCTTCAGTTTGGACCTGTAACATGAGTCAAAATCTGAAAAACTGGTACAATTGTTATATGATTTCATTGTATCCCCACCCAGATCTCATCTTGGGAGGGACCTGGTGGGAAGTAATTGAATCATGGGGCAGTTACTCCCGTAGCGCTATTGATAGTTAGTGAGTTCTTAGGAGATTTGATGGTGTTATAAGAGGTTTTCCTCCCTTTTGTTCTTCACACATGTTGCCACCATGTGAAGAAGAGCATGTTTGCTTCCCTTTCCACCATGATTGTTAGTTTTCTGAGGATTCCCCAGACATGCTGAGCTTTGAGTTGATTAAACCTCTTTCCTTTATAAATTATCCAGTCTTGGGTATATCTTTATTAGCAGGGTGGAAACAGACTAATACAATTGTCAAAAAGAATTATTGCAAACACCGCAATTATTGCGAAATTTATTGTTGTTGACTATTCATGTAGCTGAGCATGTCCTGATAGTCATGCAAATTGAGGAGAGCTATATTTCAACAGGGTAGTTTATGGTGAGGAAGTTAATGTTGAGAAATAAGAACTCTGTCATCCAGGCTGGAGTGCAGTGGCACATTCTCAGCTCACTGCAACCTCCGACTCCCTGGTTCCAGTGATTCTCCTGCCTCAGCCTCCTGAGTAGCTGGAATTACAGGCATGCACCACCACACCCAGATAATTTTTTGTATTTTTAGTAGAGACGGGGTTTCACCATGTTGGATGAGATGGTCTCAATCTCCTGACCTTGTGATCTGGCTGCCTCGGCCTCCCAAAGTGCTATGATTACAGGTGTGAGCCACCGTGCAGTGGCAATAAGAACTTTTTAGGATTTAGATTATAAAGAGAAATAAAAATCAAATGGTGTTTTGAGGAGTGAAAAAAGTTGAGATTAAATATATATATATATATATATATATATAGTAGAAAGACTTACATAACTTAGAGAAGGAAGGATGGAGAGAGAAAGATGTTAAGTACCAGAAAAGAATAATACAGTAAAGTTCCAGAGAAGCTTCAAGAAATGAAAAAAAGAATATAAGAAAATGGGGAAGTAGCACAAATGACACATGGGGTCAAGCCTTCTTCTATATGAGAGAGAAAGAGCCAAGGGAAAGAGGGTGGAAATGGAGAGACATGGAGCAGAGGGAAGGAGATCACCTCTGATAGCCTCTTAGTTTCCTGGAAGAAGCTGTGTATGTGTGTGTGGGGTCCTTAGGTCAATACATCTTGCTAATGTCATGCTAATAATCTTTAAAAGGTTTTTCTCAATTGATCTCATTTTTTTTGATTGTCTGTCAACAAGTTCAACTCAGGATCCATTTCAACCCTTGTGCTTCTGTTCTAGTAGCTCAGCCCATTTGAAATAAGGATTTGAAGTTTTAAAATTATGGCTTATGTTCAAATGGTTAGTTACTGTTGTGTGTCTTGTACAAGAGTCTTAAACTCTCTGATAAGTACTTTCTGTACCTATAAGATGAGGATAATGACATCTCTCTGATATGGTTGTGTTTATTAATGATATAATATGGAGACATTTTGTGAATGCTATGGCACTGAAGCAATGTTAATTGCTTCTTTGTTTTTATTTTATTTTCTGACCCTCTCTTCCACCTTTTTATGGGATCCTGCATTATTATCAAATTATTTCACCCATATAAATATAGTTTTCCTTACAAGAGGAGCATCTAACAGGTTCAACAATTAAGATGCGACCATTTGTCTTGCAAACAGACTGATCGACTTGGCAACAAGGGCAAATATTGAGAAGAAAGTATGAAAGCACAGATTTCTCACGTGGTGCCTTGTCATCTAGTACTCTACAGCTATCAGTTTTTTTTTTTTTTTGCCAGAGTGTAAGCAGGTCTTTAAAATCCATTGTAATATGACACTACCAAATGATACCAATGGCACTCAAAGAACCTACATTTTAATTGGAGAGAAAACAAATGCAGGTGTAAACATATGAATAAAAATACAAGAGCCACATAACCACAGAAAGTAGGATAGGTACCTCAGGGAGGAAGGTATTATTGTGGTCTGAATGTGAGATGAGTTATAAAGCAGTGTGTTTTCAAATTTCATGTAGAGCTCATTGCTATTTCCCAAACTAAATAGGCTATCTCTTATTGAAGTAGGGGATAAGGACTCAGACAGAGCCCAGGGCAACTGCACCTGTTTTCTCACAACTCCTTCTCCCCATTCCTGGCAATTCTGCAGAAAACCTTGAAGCACCTCTGCAGAAGTCTGGGCTTTCATGGAGAGAAAGAGGATTGGATTAAGGGAAAAAGAGTAGAGAAATGAGGGAGTTTTAGAAATTGAAAAAGCATAGTAAACAGGGTGAAAATGAGCATGCGTGACACTGAGATTTCCTGCTCCCCCGGAGCTGTGGAGTGATCGAATACTTGATGCAATGTAAGTAGCATGGAAATTTATGAAAGAGTTAAATTATGGAAGGTGTTAAATGTTACGCTTAAGAATCTTGCAAGTTAGGAATCCCCAGTAAATAGACCAATAGACCAAATGACTTCAAAAAATGATCTTGGTTCATCCCTACAGAATACTTGATACTACATCTTTTTCCTTTTCATAATTTTCTTCTAGGGTTTTACCAGTTTGAGGGGGATGGGCTAATACAGATCATAAGCCCATGCATAATTTGTACATAACTCGTTCAGAAATCCTATCTTTTCTTCTCCTCTCAACACACGCAATCATGGAGAGATTTCAATGATTCAGGGACGTAAAAATTAGTTCCTAATTGCAAAGGTTTAAAGGCTCTTTCTACAAGCAATGGAGCATCATTAAGGTTTCTTGAGTAGGGGAATATATGATGCAAGAATAACTTAATTGAACCTCCCTGGGAAGGAAGGAGTGTCTATGCTTTATGTGTGCAGGCATTTGTGTGTGTGGCTATAGATGTTTACATATATATATATATGTATATATTTATGTGTGTGTGTATATATATATATACTTTATATATATATATATGGATTATACTTAAAAGGCAGCCTAAGGGTGGATATGCTGCAATAAAGTTTCATTCTACTGAGGTTAGTGAGACAATTCACTCAGAGTAAATAGGATAATTTGGAAAGTTGTATTGTTTTTCAAATAGGAAAAGATTGAGTTAATTATGATGTCAGATCATCACAAAGTTTCTTGCAGTTGTGGAGGAGCTGAGAGAATATCTTTAGACACCTATTTTGTTCCTTAATCTTGGCAAATGGCTAAGAAAATTTAGCTCATAGATACACACTTATGCACACATACAGATTCACCCAAACACATACTCTCATTCAGTTTACTACACATAGGACTGGTGATTTGGAGATTTCTGATAAGTGGCAACATATTTGCCCCAATATCAGTGGAAAAATAGAACTAGAGTTGGCCCAGTCCACATAGAAGAAACTAAGTGAACTTTAAAAGGATATAAAATTTCAGCAGAATAAACATTATACTCCAACACAAAGATAAAGGGAAATTAAGCTAAGAGCTCATTATTTCTCAGCCCTGTGACTTGAAAATTCTGAAATTCTCACTACAGAACCCCCCATGGATTTCCCTATTGGAATAAAACAAATGGTAATAGCCTGCATTATTTTTGTCCTTGGAAGATGGAAGTGAGGAAAATCTTAATGAGTCTTAATTGTGGGCGATGATGGTGAGAGGTGAGTAGCAGAGACCTTTTGTGTGAAGTCACTCCTCAGGCTAGAAAACTCATGTGTGAGAGCTAAAATCGAAAAGACTACTTTTGTTTATTCTTGACAGTTAATTAGAAAATGAAATAAATCTTGTTTTTAAAGATACATGCCAACATTTTCTCTAGTTGGTGGCGGGCAGGGGGGAATGATATTAGCTAAAGTGAATAGACTCAGACTCATCAGTATCTTTCTTTTTCAAATTTCAGAAGAAGGGGTCAAAATCTTCCAATGTTCCTTTGAAATGTCAAAACTCAACCTTAATAATCCCAACCTTGTGCAGCAGCTCTGCATACCAAAGGAGCTGGGAAGCTGACAGTCAGGTTTGCTTCACTCTGACTGAATGAACTCTCAAGGGCAGCAAAGCCTCTTTGTTGGGGGTGGAGGATGGAATTTAAAGCATCTTTACTGATTTAAACTAACTGAAGAGGGACAGTCCTGTGAATCAGTGATTAATGTGAATTATTGAACAATCTTTTGAAAATTTCATTCCAAGATGTCTATACACACTGAAGGTTAGATGGGCACAAAAAGACATGCTCTTTTACCAAGCAGGTTCATGGACTTCCTGGGGATATGTTTTTAAAGAATGTGTTTTATTACATTAAAGTAAATATTAGAACATGAGCTCACCTAGCAAATGACTGTCCTTTGGAGACCTAGTTTATAAAGGAATAGATACTACTTATTGTCTGGCAACGTATCAATTGCACATTTGCTGATCAAAGAAAGTCATAAGCTTGAGTAGACATAAAAAGTATGTTCCAAACCTTAAGTGTTTTGTATTATGTCATGGGCAATAGGCCCCCACTCCACCTACAAATTAGTATGTTGAAGTCCTAACCTCTCTGTTCCTCAGGAAGTGACTGTGTTTGGAGATAGGGTTTCAAAAAGGTAATTCAGTTAAGTTGAAGTTTTTAGATTTGGTCCTAATCCAATATGACTGATGTCCTGATAAGAAGAGGAAATTAGGATGTAGACACACACAGAGCAAAGACCATGTGAAGACATGGAGACAAAATGGCCATGTACAAGCTAAAAAGAGAGGTAACAGAAGAAAGCAAGCCTGCATACACCTTGATCTCAGACTTTGATCCTCCACAATTTGAGAAAATAATGTTCTGTTGCTTAAATGACCCAGTCTGTAATGCTTTATTATGGTAGCCTGCTGTGAACTGAATGTTGATGTACCCCTAAAATGAGTATTCCAAAGCCTTAACTCTTAATGTGGCCATATTTAAAGATGAAGCCTCCTAAAGATGTAATTAAGGTTAAATGAAGTCATAAGGTAGAATCCCTTATACAATAGGATTTGTGTCCTTAAAGGAGATGACACTGGAGAGCTAGCTCTTCCTTTCTGTGCAAAAGAAGTGGCCATATGGGACACATCTAGATCACAGTCACCTACAACCCAAAAAAAAGAGTCCTCAAAATAAAACTCACCTTGACTGCACCTTGATCTTAGACTTTCCAGCCTCTATAACTGTGAGAAATGAATTGTTAAGACTCTCAGCCTGCGGTATTTTATTGTGACAATCTGAGCAGACTAATTAATGCACAGCCTCAGAAAATTCCTATATACCATATATGTAAGTTATATATCTGTCCTAGGCCCAGTCCTAGTCCTCTCCCAGACACCAGAAACTGGGAGTTAAATGAGTGTATTAATGATATTTTATAGTTAAAAAAATACAGTACATAATTATTCAGTATCTATGTTTTGAGCAGTCATATATTTTCTATGACAGTGGGTTTCAAAATGTTTTGCTAGAAGGTCTTTACCTTCAAGACTTTAAATTAGGGTTGAAATGTATTATTATTTTGTGCATATTTAATTTTATTTCTTATTTTTAATTGCTATTACTAATGTTAATCCATATTGTAATACATTTACATTTTCATGAACTTCTCGAAGTTCTTGTATAAGTTTGCTATCTATTAACATCTCAAAAGCCTAGGATGGGTGCAAAACACAGCATCTGTATTTTTCTCACATGCTATGGTTTGAATGAGTCCTCTCCAAAATTCAGGTGTTGCCAATGCAATAGTGTTACGAAGTGGGAGCCAGGTGCAGTGGCATGCACCTGTCATCCCAGCTTCTCAAGAGGCTGAGATGGGAAGACTGCTTGAGCTTAGGAGTTTGAGACCAGCCTAGGTAACATAATGAGACCTTATCTATAGAAAATTTAAAAATTAGTGAGGTGTGTATCAGGCATCTGAAGTCCCAGCTACTCTGGAGGATTAGGTGGGAGAATAATTTGAGCCCAGAAATTCAAGGGCGCAGTGAGCTATGATCACACCACTGCACTCCAGCCTGAGCAACAGGGTGGGATTCCATCTCTTAAAAAGAAAAAAGGCATATTTGACAGATGATTAGGCCATGAGGAGTCCTTTCTTTTCAATGTGATTAAGGCCCTTATAAAAGAATATTCATGCAGTATTTAGCCAGCTTGCCCTCAAGCCCTTCTGCCTTCTGCCACATGAAGACACAGCAAGAAGGCCCTGATCAGACGCCATATGCTGGTGACTTTATCTTGAACTGCCCAGCCTTCAAAACTGTGAGAAAATAAATTTGATAATTTATTAATAACTCAACTCCTTATACATTACCCAACCTCAGGTATTTTGTTAAAGCAGCAACAAGCAGAATAAGACCATGGAAGAGGGAAGTTAGGTATTCTGCTTGAAGTCTTAATGACAGAAGCAGGTACTCCTTCTGGCAATAGTGGATATAGTGGAGATGGATGAGGGATATGGTAGACGTGATTAGGCCTTTTGTCATACCTATAGAGTTTAGAATCTTTTTGGAATGATCTAGTTTAGTTATTGCTTATGTAAATGTAACATTAAAAAACAGTTATCAAAACAACAACATGATCATAAAAGTGAATGTTAAAACAATAAGTAGACTCCACTTGGTTATATCTAAGCCCAATACCCCAGACTCAACAGTCTAATTCATGTTCCTTCTACTCTTCCCACTGATAATTTTAACCTGAGTCTGAATATGGAAAAACTTTCCTTCTAAGCTCTCCCCAAGGGTGACCATCAGATACCACCATGAAGATAATGCTGATTCTGGATTCGTACAAATACTATTTTAGAGGCTAAAATAACTGGATTGGTCCAACTGGCCACTTCCTGGGAGAAGGTGGCATCTTTGATAAAACAATGTGATAAGGGAAAGAGAGATGCTTAGTGTGCTCCCACATAAACTTTTTGATTTCCAAGGAATCTGCATTCTTTTTTATGTCAGTAAGCTAAGTACCCAGAAATCTCCATTCTTAATAGGCCATGGTACTAGCCATAGTGAGAGGGCATGGTCCCTGTTCTAAAAGATTTCACTTTAAGGGCGTAGAGACAAGATTAACACATTATCAGAGAAAACTTGCAGTCCAAGCCACATTCAACATATGCCTAAAGAAAGGTGTCAGTGTTCATTGTACTCAAACCTCCAGTTTTCAATGAGCTAATAACAGCACAAGTGAGAAGAAAAGAGGAGAGTAGGTACATTGCCATGCTAGCACTTGAGATTTGTAACTGTCCTATGGGTCACAGGTTTTGCTACTGGTTCCCAAATCTAGCTGTAAACAGAAATCAAGGAAGGAGGACAGTACAGAAAAGTTCAGATACAAGAATTCTATACAAAGTTTAGACTCAGATTTGGATTTAGATATTATATCATCCAAGTAGTATCTTGTATGAGGAAAATGCTTTAAGAAAAGAAAAAACTCTTACCAAATAAAAATAAGGCAGAATAAACGTCTCAAGATGGAACAGGAATCTCAAAGTAAGAATGAATACTGAGCAACGTATAGTAAATCTGAATGAATATTGACAATACACAAGCAATTGTAATATAAGTTTTAAGTAAGGATTTCTGAAGGAATTAAAGAATAGAGTAAAACTAAAAATTCTAAACCACATAGAAGAAGTATAAGAGATATGTGAAAAAGCAAAGTGTAGTTTGAATCTTGCCTTCATAGAAGTGGTGAATAAAGGTATGAAAAGGTGAGAGTAGAAGTTCCATTTGTCTTCCAAAGAGATCCCAGAATCTCTGCTTTCTTTAAGCTTCCATAATGATTCTGGTGTGGCTATTCAGCAGGTAGGCTTTAGGAAATCCCTGATTTAGAAGACTGTTCCTGAAGCTAAGAATAAGCATGTCAGTACCTGGCTCTTATTGCCCACCTTTTTTTTTTTTTTTTTTTTTAGATGGAATATCACTCTGTCACCCAGGCTGGAGTGCAGGAATGCAGTAGCACAATCTCTGCTCACTACAACCTCTGCCTCCATGTTCAAGCTATCCTTATGCCTCAGCCTCCTGAATAGCTGGGACTACAGGAGTGCACCACCACACCTTGCTAATTTTTGACTTTTTAGTAGAACAGGGTTTCACCATGTTGGCCAGGCTTGTCTTCAACTCTTGACCTCAGGTGACCCACCTGCCTTGGCCTCCCAAAGTGCTGGGATTACAGGCATGAGCCACCATGCCTGGCCTATTGCCCACATTTTCTAAAACAACTCTAGATAAATGAACGCAAATGCACATCTTCTGCCTTAATTCCAACTTCCTTAGGTGGAGCTTTATGTAGCACAATGAAAACGACTTCTGAGAGGTGGATTCAGAAGATACTGTGCACTTGCACTTTGATTTTCTTATGAAAAATAGGAATTGTATTAGATGGACTATAATTACCATTTATAGCTTCAAGTTTAAATGAATTTACAAAGTATCCTAAGTTATATTTAGGAGAGATATTTAGAGAAGATGCAGAATTCCATTCAGGAAATAATCAGAAGCCCACCATCTGGACAATCTGACATAGGCATCTGGATGGGATAAAGGAGGCATGATTTTATTTATCCAAGTCTCTCCTATTCCTGTAATGTTTTGTTCACCTCAGACAAAAAATAAATGCATATGTTTTTTGAAAAGGTACTGGATCTATGAATATAAAGTTCTTTGGGTGGATCTTGGGAAATACAAGATGAAATAAAATCAGAAATGAAATAATTTAGTGCTACTACAGGCTGGTGACTACTGACTAAGAGATCAAATCTTAAATTTGAATGTCTGTAATAAATGAATCCAAACAGATTTCTCAGAAGCCTTGCTGAAAACAAAATAGAAAAGAAACACTGACAAGGGGAACAGAGGGCAGAATGAATAAAAAGTGGAGGTGAAGTTTTATGATAATTTTGTAATCATAAAGTCATCAAATTTCAGGCTTGACAGGAACCCCAAAGGTCATTCCTGCCAATTACACATCTTATGCTTGAAAACCCTTTTGCTCCCCTCCAGTGAGATAACTCAGTGAGGACTCCACTTTCCTTCCTTGGAAATCTGTAAGTGTAAAATGTTTCCTTCTATAGAGCTTTATTCTATCTCCCTCTTTCTCTCTTAGCTTCTGTTTTTCAGTAATGGCTCAAGTCTTCTCTCCTTTGCACATGTCACACTTTATATATTTGTAATTCACTATAACACACACACATGTATACTCACTTCTGTCTCCATAGGATCTTCTATTCAGTTGTAAAAGTGAACCCTACTTTTCTAAGATATTCTTCAAATAGTGTGGTTATTAACCTTAATTTTTCCCCTCTGAAATTTCTTTAGTTTCTTTAATCTCTTTTAGAATGTAAAGCTCAGATTTGGGTAATCAGAATTGCTTGATGATTTAGAATAGGAATAGATTAATATTACACATTTCCCCAATGTTCTACTTGATGATTGTTCCCCCAAACCAACTCACATATTTTGGTACCTCTTTTGCAGTTGTCAAGTTAAACATACAAAAACCCACATTTTTTGCAGCTAATATCTTAAGTTTTCATATAGCAATATTTTGTATTTCAGTCCAAGCCATGAATCCAATTACCCAGCATAGAGCCTTGTGTCAAACCACTAAAAACTTTCTTCAATGTTTTCATTAATCTATTTACCATCATTTATTTGTGATTTCATAACCCATTACTCTTCTAAATATATAGCTATATAGCTATTCCTTTTTTCTCATTATTTGCAATGGAAGCCATACCCAATGCCCTACTAAAATACAGATGTGTCATAACTACCTGATTTACCACATATAACAGACTAGTAGCAGAGCAAAAGTATGCTTTTCCCCCCTTGGTTAATACATCTTAGGTCCTTTGGTAATAATTTTTTTAACTTATTTTAAGTTCAGGGCTACATGTGCAGGTTTATAACATAGATAAACTTGTCTTATGAGGATTTGTTGTACAGATTATTTCACCACCCAGGTATTAAGCCTAGTACTGATTCGTTATTTTTCCTGCTCTTCTCCCTCCTCTCAGCCTCCAGCCTCTGACTGGCATGTTGTTTCTATGTGTCCACATTGTACAGCTCTCACTTGTAAGTGAGAACATGTGGTATGTAGTTTTCTGTTCCTCTATTAGTTTGCTGAGGATAATGGCCTCCAGCTCCATCCATGTCCCTGCAAAGGACATGATCTCATTCTTTCTCATTCTTAGTGCTCACAAACCATGTCTTTAATATTATTTTATGCAAACTCTCTGAAATTTGATGTAAGATTCACAAGTAGTTGAAAAAAAATGACCCTCTTTTTCCTGTGCAAAATAGTCTGTCATTTGGGCATTTCAGTCTTTCATTCCATCATCCAATCTTGAGTCCTTCAAAGAATACAGAGCACCACATTTGCAACTTTATTCAGGATGCCTAAAATATACCTGATCTTGGTCCCCAGCATAAATTCAAGATTGGAGACAAAGACGTTTTATAAAATTTCTTCAGTATTTCTGTAGCCCTCATTAAGTTTATTCTACCCTTCCTTGACAGAAAAAAATATTTTTACCAGAAAAGGCAAAATCAAAAAGAAATTTGGAAATTCTGTTTTGTCTCCAATCTCTATCCATATTTCATAATGAAAATTAACATATATGTATATATGGAATATATGTCAGAAAAAAAATTATGTTCCTGAGTATCACTGTACTTGAACTTGTTCCAAATAGGTTTTGTGAAGTTTGCTTTGTCTTAGTCTTTAAGGAAAAATCATCTCAAGATCTGGTGAAATAACCACAGAATTTGTGGAATTAATTCAGGGTAGCAACTAATTCATCACCCAACCACCTCTGACAGAAGGACCTACGTGGCTTGTTGGGTCTCTGGGAATTGTTTTTTTTTAGTTTAGAACTAGTGCCTCCTCCAAACTATCACAGAGCCAGGGTTTTCCCTTTTCCCAGTGTCTATTTATTATAGGTCATCTTACGGAACGTTAGGAAGAAGATTAAAGTATAATGCTCCTGAACATATTGTAGGATCTTTCCTCAAAGGAATTTTGTCTCATTTTAATTCAATCAGCTCTGGATCTATGAACTGACTCAGATCCGAAAATTGGATAAAGGGCCATTACTCTCTATCATGTGAACTCAGTTAAGGATACTCATCACCATATGTAGAGGTGTTGGTGCCCATTTATTTTGGTCTTGGGTACTTCATCAATTCACCATTGCCAAAATATCAAGCCACTTTGATAACCTCTTCTGACCACTGAAATTTTATATTAACTATGCCTACCTGGTACTCCACTTGGTCTTTTTTATCCAGGGTTCCCTCAGATTCACTGAGGTTACTGAGTTCAAATCAATGACTGTAGCTCTCACATTCATCTCCAGTCTGTGAGAGGTGGCATGCATATACACACACACACACACACACACCTTATTTCTTGTAACCTTGCTAAACTTGATTATTACATCAAGTGGCTATTTTTTGTAGATACTTGGATATTATATATGCAGATAATTATGTTGTCTGCAAATAGATTTTTTTTTCTTTATGTCCAATCAGCATGCTTTTCTCTCTCTCTTTTTTTTTTCTTTTTTTGACTTACTGTATTGGCAAAGACCTACACAATTTGAATAAGAGTTATGCAAACAGACATTCTGGTATTTTTTTTCTTTTCTGAAAAAAAGTATTCAGTCTTTTACTGAAAATATGATACATTAAGTATGATACTAGTTACAGGTCTTTTGAAAACATCTTAAGAAAATTCCTAGTTTGCTGATGCTGTCTTATCATAAATGACTATTGTATGCACTAAATGTATTTAGGTTTTCTCTTTCTATTGAGATGACCATGTGTTTCTTTTCTTCTTGTTTTTTATATAGTTGATATGGAAAAATGGATTGGTTAATTTCCAAATTTTGATGAAATACTGCATTCTCATGTTAATAAAAAATTTGTTTGTGATATGGTTTAATTATACATGATTAGATTATATTTCCTAATATTTTATTCAGGATTTTGAAACTGTGTTTCAGAGTTTTCTTTTTTGTTATATATATATATATATATGTATATATATATATATATATATATATATATGATTGCACTTTAGGTTCTGGGGTACATATGAAGAACATGCAGGATTGTTGCATAGGTACATTCATGGGAATGTGGTTTGCTGCCTCCAACCCCATCATCTGTATCTGGCATTTCCCCCATGTTATCCTTCCCCAACTCCCTATCCCCCACTGTCCCTGCCCCAGTCCCCCACCAACAGACCTCAGTGTGTGATGCTCCCCTCCCTATGTCCATGTGTTCTCATTGTTCAACACTGGCCTATGAGTGAGAACATGTGGTGGTTGATTTTCTGTTCTTGTGTCAGTTTGCTGAGAATTATGGTTTCCAGATTCATCCATGTCCCTACAAAGGACATGAACTCATCGTTTTTTTATAGCTGCATCATATTCCGTGGTTTATATGTGCCACATTTTCCTTGTCCAGTCTATCTTCAATGGATATTTGGGTTGGTTCCAAGTCTTTGCTATTGTAAACAGTGCTGCAATGAACATACTTGTGCATGTGTCTTTATAATATAACGATTTATAATTCTTTGGATATATACGCAGTAATGGGATTGCTGGGTCAAAAGGAATTTCTATTTCTAGGTCCTTGAGGTATCACCACACTGTCTTCCACAATGGTTGAACGAATTTACACTCCTACCAACAGTGTAAAAGTGTTACTATTTCTCTACATCCTCTCCAGGATCTGTTGTCTCCAGATTTTTTTAATGATTGCCATTCTATCTGGCATGAGATGGTATCTCAATGTTGTTTTGATTTGCATTTCTCTAATGACCAGTGATCAGCATTTTTTCATATGTTTGTTGGCCTGATATATGTCTTCTTTTGTAAAGTGTCTGTTCATATCCTTCACCCACTTTTGAATGGGTTTGTTTGTTTTTTTCTTGTAAATCTGTTTTAGTTCTTTGTAGATTTTGGATATGAGTCCTTTGTCAGATGGGTAGATTGCAAAATTTTTTGCCATTCTGTTGGTTGCCAGTTCACTCTAATGATTGTTTCTTTTGCTGTGCAGAAGCTCTGGAGTTTAATTAGATCCCATTCATCTATTTTGGCTTTTGTTGCCAATGCTTTTGGTGTTTTAGTCATGAAATCCTTGCCTATGCCTATGTCCTGAATGGTTTTGCCTATTTCCTAGATTTTCTTCTAGGGTTTTTATGGTATTAGGTCTTATGTTCAAGTCTTTAATCTATCTGGAGTTAATTTTAGTGTAAGGTGTCAGGAAGGGGTCCAGTGTCTGCTGTCTGCAAGTAGCTAGCCAATTTTACTAACACCATTTATTAAACAGGGAATCCTTTCCCTATTGCTTGTTTTTGTCAGATTTGTCAAAGATTACATGGTTATAGATGTGTGGCATTGCCTCCAAGGCCTCTGTTCTGTTCCATTGGTCTATATCTCTGTTTGGGTACCACTACTGTGCTGTTTTGATTACTGTAGCCTTGTAGTATAGTTTGAAGTCAAGTAGTGTGATGCCTCCAGCTTTCTTCTTTCTGCTTAGAGTTGACTTGGATATGCGGGCTCTCTTTTGGTTCCATATGAAGTTTAAGGTGTTTTTTTCTGGTTCTGTGAAGAGGATCGTAGGTATCTTGATGGGGATGATGTTGAGTCTATAAATTACTTTGGGAAGTATGGCCATTTTCACAATATTGATTCTTCCTAACCATGAGCATGGAATGTTTTCCATCTGTTTGTGTCCTCTCTTATTTCCTTGAGCAGTGTTTCATAGTTCTCCTTGAAGAGGTCCTTTACATCCTTTGCTAGTTGTATTCCTAGGTATTTTATTCTCTTTGTAGCAATTGTGAATGGCAGTTAGTCCTTGATTTGACTCTCTTTAAGTTTGTTATTGGTGTATAGGAATGCTTGTGATTTTTGCACATTGATTTTGTATCCTGAGACTTTGCTGAAGTTGCTTATCAGTTTCAGGAGAATTTGGGCTGAGACGATGGGGTCTTCTAAATATACAATCATGTCATCTGCAAATAGAGACAATTTGACTTCCTCCTTTCCTAATTGAATACCTTTTATTTCTTTTTCTCGACTGATTGCTCTGGCTAGAATTTCCAATACTATATTGAATAGGAGTAGTGAGAGAGGGCATCCTTGTCTAGTTCCAGATTTCAGAGGGAATGCTTCCAGTTTTTGCCAATTCAGTATGATATTGGCTGTTGGTTTGTCATAAACTGCTTTTATTATTTTGAGATAGATTCCCTCGATACCTAGTTTATTGAGAGTTTTTAGCATGAAGTGCTGTAGAATTTTTTCAAAGGCCTTCTCTGCATCTATTGAGATAATCATGTGGTTTTTGTCTTTGGTTCTGTTTATGTGGTGAGTTACGTTTATAGACTTGCATATATGGAACCAGCCTTGCATCCCCAGGATGAAGCCTATTTGATCGTGATGGATAAGCTTTTTGATGTGCTGTTGCAATCGGTTTGACAGTATTTTATTGAAGATTTTTGCATCTATGTTCATCATGGATATTGGCCTGAAGTTTTCTCTTCTTGTTGAGTCTCTGCCAGGTTTTGGTATCAGAATGATGTTGGTCTCATAAAATGATTTGGGAAGGATTCCCTCTTTTTGGATTGTTTGGAATAGTTTCTGAAGGAGTGGTACCAGCTCCTCTTTGTATGTCTGGTAGAATTTGGCTGTGAACCCATCTGGACCTGGGCTTTTTTTGGTTGGTAGGCTCTTACTTGCTGCCTCAACTTCAGCCCTTGTTATTGGTCTATTCAGGATTTCAAATTCTTCCTGCTTTAGGCTTTGGAGGGTGCAAGTGCCCAGGAATTTATCCATTTCTTCCAGGTTTACTGGTTTATGTGCATAGAGTTGTTTGTAGTAAACTCTGATGGTGGTTTGTATTTCTGTGGAATCTGTGGTGATATCCCCTTTATCATTTTTTATTGCATCTATTTGATTATTCTCTCTTTTCTTTTTTATTAATCTGGCTAGTGGTCTATTTTGTTGATCTTTTCAAAAAATCAGCTCCTGGATTTATTGATTTTTTGAAGGGTTTTTTGTGTCTCTATCTCCCTCAGTTCTGCTCTGATCTTAGTTATTTCTTGTCTTCTGCTAGGTTTTGAGTTTTTTTGATCTTGCTTCTCTAGCTCTTTCAATTTTGATGATAGGGTGTCGATTTTAGATCTTTCCTTGCTTCTCATGTGGGTATTTATTGCTATTTATTTTCCTCTAGACACTGCTTTAAATGTGTCCCAGAGATTCTGGTATGTTGTGTCTTCAATCTTGTTAGTTTCGAAGAACATCTTTATTTCTGCCTTCATTTCATTGTTTATCCAGTCAACATTCAAGAGCCAGTGTTCAGTTTCCATGAAGCTGTGCGGTTCTGAGTTAGTTTCTGAATTCTGAGTTCTAACTTCATTGCACTGTGGTCTGAGAGAGTGTTTGTTATGATTTCCATTCTTTCACATTTGCTGTGGAGTGATTTACTTCCAATTATGTGGTCAATTTTAGAGTAGGTGTGATGTGGTGCTGAGAAGAATGTGTATTCTGTGGATTTGGGGTGGAGAGTTCTGTAACTGTCTATTAGGTTTGCCTGGTCCAGGTCTGAGTTCAAGTCCTGGATATCCTTGTTCATTTTCTGTCTCTTCGATCTGTCTAGTATTGACAGTGGAGAATTAAAGTCTCCCACTATTATTGTGTGGGAGTATAAGTCTCTTTGTAAGTCATTAAGAACTTTCTTTATGTATCTGGGTGCTCCTGTATTGGGTGCATATATATTTAGGATCATTAGCTCTTCATGTTGCATTGATCCTTTTACCATTATGTATTGTCCTTCTTTGTCTCTTTTGATCTTTGTTGGTTTAAAGTCTATTTTATGAGAGACTAGGATTGCAACTCCTGCTTTTTTTTTTTTTTTTTTTTTGCTCTCCATTTGCTTGATAAATCTTCCTCCATCCCTTTATTTTGAGTCTATGTGTGTCCTTGCACATGAGATGGGTTTCCTGAATACAGCACTCTGATGGGTCTTGACTTTTTATCCAATTTGCCAGTCTGTGTCTTTTGATTGGGGCATTTAGCCCATTTACATTTAAGGTTATGTGTGAATTTGATCCTGCCATTTTGATTCTAGCTGGATGTTTTGCCCATTAGTTGATGCATTTTCTTCATTGTGTTTATGGTCTTCACCATTTGGTACATTTTTGGAGTGGCTGGTACTGGTTGTTCCTTTCTATGTTAGTGCTTCTTTCAGGAGATCTTGTAAGGCAGGCCTGGTGGTGATGAAATCTCTCAGCAATTGCTTGTCTGGAAAGGATTTTATTTCTCCTTCACTTATAAACTTAGTTTGGCTGGATATGAAATTCTTGATTGAAAGTTCTTTTCTTTAAGGATGTTGAATATTGGTCCCCACTCTCTTCTGGCTTGTAAGGTTTCTGCTGAGAGATCCGCTGTGAGTCTGATGGGCTTCCCTTTGTGGGTAAACTGATCTTTCTCTCTGGCTGCCCTTAGCGTTTTCTCCTTCATTTCAACCCTGGTGAATCTGACAATTATGTGCCTTGGGGTTGCTCTTCTTGAGAAATATCTTTGTGGTGTTCTCTGTATTTCCTGGACTTGAATGTTTGCCTGCCTTGCTAGGTTGGGGAAGTTCTCCTGGTTAATATCCTGAAGCGTATTTTCCAGTTTGGATTCATTCTCTCAGTCACAATGTAGATTAGGTCTTTTCACATCATCTCATATTTCTTGGAGGCTTTGTTCATTTCTTTTCACTCTTTTTTCTCTAATCTTGCTTCTTGTTTTATTTCATTGAGTTGATCTTCAATCTCTTATATCCTTTCTTCTGCTTGGTCGATTCAGCTCTTTACACTTGCGTGTGCTTCAAGAAGTTCTCCTGCTATGTTTTTCAGCTCCATTAAGTCATTTATATTCTTCTCTAAGCTGTTTATTCTAGTTAGCATCTCATCTAACCTTTTTTCTAGGTTCTTGGTTTCTTTGCATTGCGTTAGCACATGTTCTTTTAGCTCTGAGAAGTTTGTTATTACCTACCTTCTGAAGCCTGTTTCTGTCAATTCATCAGATTGATTTTCCATCCATCTTTGATCCCTAGCTGGTGAGGAGTTGTGATCCCTTGGAGGAGAGGCATTCTGGTTTTTGGTGTTTTCATCGTTTTTGCACTGGTTTCTTCCCATCTTAGTGGCTTTATCTACCTGTGGTCTTTGTAGTTGGTGACTTTCAGATGGAGTCTCTGAGTGGATGTCCTTTTTGTTGATGTTGAAGCTATTTCTTAGTTTTCCTTATAACAGTCAGGACCCTCTGCTGCAGGACTGCTGGAGGTCCACTCCAGACCCTGCTTGCCTGGGGATCACCTGTGGGGGCTGCAGAACAGTAAGAGTTGCTGCCAGTTTCTTCCTTTGTTATCTTCGTCCCAGAAGGGTACCCGCCAGATGTCAGCCTGAGCTCTCCTTTATGAGGTGTTTCTTTGGGTATACGAGGGTCAGAGATCTGCTTGAGGAGATAGTCCCTTATAGGAGCTCAAGTGCTGTGCTGGGAGCTCCATTTTTCTGTGCAGAGCTGCTGGGCAGGTACCTTTAAGTCTGCTGCAGCAGAACTCATAACCAACTCTTTTCCCAGGTGCTCTGACTAGGAACGTTGGCTTTATTTATAAGTTTCTGACCTGCTGCTGCCTTTTTTCAGAGATGCCCTGCCCCACATGGAGTACTGTAGTCACAGTCTGCCAGTAGAGGTATTGCTGAGCTGCTGCAGGCTCTGCCCAGCTGCTGTGTGAATTGCCTTGGTATTGGCGGACTACCTAGGTAGTTGCAGATGCCCTTCCTACTCACCATGTAGAGATAAATACTATTAACAGATTGGTGTATTTCTTTATGGTACTTTTCATTTTGTGTGTGAATGAGTGTGTGTCTGTGCTTTCCTGAGTTAATAAAACTCACCTTGTACCTTGGAATTTGCTTTTGTTTTCATTTTTAAGATTTGAATCATGGACAGTTTCCTATGTCATTAAATCATTTTTGAAAATCTGATCCTTTAGAAATCCAGTTTTTCAAATTCATTATTGGGTTTTTTTTGTTGCCTACATTTTGTATAAATGATTCAATCACAAATATATATGTAAATATTTATGTATGTCTCCACTTATTTCATAAATTTATATCATAAGTAAACAAATACATTTATGTCATGAATTCCTATGAAATTCTAACTTTACAAAATTTATTCATGAATTGCTGTGACAAAGCTCTGAGGTTTTCAAGGCCTTTAAATTTGTGGTCCAATTGCTTGCCTGAGAAATTTACCAATTTATACTCTCATTACACAGACAGTTTGATAAAGAAAACTGCCTATGCGTCTCATGAGAAATCAAACTTTATAAGCAAAGGAGAGATATACAGTCTCAGAAGACTTTGAATCTTGGAGGAAGTGAGTTTTTAGAAGGATGGTCTGAGAATATGTGCATGCCTTTACATTTTAAATGAAAGATGTGGCTGATTGGATTAAAAATAGAAAAGACATATAAATTTGGGTAGCAGAGTAGTTGCTTAGACTTAGAAGATGGGGAATTTCTTACTTGAAGTTAATTAGCTAAAGATTAAACCTTAGAAGGAAAGATAAAGGGTATATATTATACACACACATACACATCACACACACACACCCTCTCTCTGTTTCTCTCTCTCTCTCTCTAAAACTCAGCAAGTAACTAAATACCAATGTGATCACTTTTAGGACAGCAGAGGCAAGATCCACTATCAAGTAGACGAATATGAAAAATGGGACATATGGTGAGGGAGGCACTTTTCTCCAGTCTCATGAAAAGAAAAGGATTAATTACCTTCAAGAGGACAGAACAATTTTGGGAAAGGAGAGAGAGAGAGTGCAAAGCATGTTTAAAACACGGAGGTGAAAGTGTGCTGAGCCCCTATCAAGAACTGTGCAGCTCTCTCCTCTAGAGTGTAATAATTAGCAGGAAACAAAGACAGAAGATTGTTAGGGGCAGGAACAGCACATAGCCATTTAGAGGATGGTGTCAGTGCTCAGAATTTAGATAGCCTCAGTGAAATACAGAAGAAAAAAATAGGGGGAAAAGACATTAATAAATAACAGACATTAAAGAGCAAGTGATGATGGCGTGAAAAGAACTAAGGTGGTAAATGAAGAAATAAAAGACACAACATTCATTTCTTATTACTGCTGTAATAAAGTTCCTCAAAATTGGTGGCTTAGCACAATGTAAATTTATTATGTTACAGTGCTAGAGGTCAGAAGCCCAGAATGAGTCTCACTGGGCTGAAATCAAGGTGTCAGCAAAGCTGCCTTCCTTCTGGAGACCCTGGGGAGAATCGGCTCTGGGTCTTTCCCAGCCTCTAGAGGCCGCACATTCCTTGGCTCATGGCAGTGTATCACTCCAGCCTTTGAGCTGTCTGCGTATCCCCTCTAACTCTGAGTTCTTCCATTTTTATAAAGTCACATTGGGGCTATCCAGATTATCCAGAATTACCCCCCATCGCAAGATTTTTAATCTAATCACAACTGTAAAGTCCTTTTACCATATAAAGTGCTATATTCACAGGTTCCAGAGATTAGGACAGGGGCGTCCTTGGGTGACCATTGGTCTGCCTGCCATAGACACTAAACACATCTGAGATCTCTGGATTCCAACAGTTGGAAATGCTCTTTCAGGAAATCCTGGACAGGTTTCCCATGTGGAGCTTGGAGCCTTTCTCTGTCTATAGGTAGAATAAATGATGGATTAGAAAGAAAGCAGAATCATGGGGTAGTAGTTTTAAAAATCAACAATAGATCAATGAGAAGAACAAGAAAGAAATATTGGGAATTTAATGAAAAAAATTATCCCAGATGGACCAGAAGCAAAGAATGTTGGATTTTCCCTCTGTAAAATGTCACTGGTGCCATTTAGAATCAAGAGTCAGTGCCTGGGGGAAGATTTGTGAACCAAAGCCCCAGGAAGAAAGACCACTCCTGACTTTAATGTATGTTTTCTGACTCGTTATCTCAATGTGTGAGAAAATGTTAAATGTTATTTTGGAGAAAGAGAATAGATTAAAGTTTATATGTCCATTCTGATAACTCTTTTTTATCTTGGAGTAATGAGGAAGACCACAGGCATGGATGTTAAACAAACTCTTTAACATATAGCTGTATGTGACAGGGGCAGGAAAAGTCCTGGGTGTGTGGGAAGTAAGAAAGCCAGAAGTCATAGCATTTGCCTAGGTGGCCACTAAATATCCTGGGAGGAGATAGGCATGTAGGGTGTAGGAAGAAGGATGTAGGAAGTACAAATTCCTTCCAAAGAGAAGGGCCTGAGGACTACCACAGGGTGGCTTCTGGGAGAAATCTCTTGGCCACAGCCTTTGCATAGGTTAGGATTCCATGTGCAATAGCCATTGTAGCACTAGTGATTAAAGCATTATGTAATAGAGGCAAATATCTTTATCTTTTTAAAATTTTACTTTAACTTCTGGGGTACCTGTGTAGACCTTGCAGGATTGTTACATAGGTATACACATGCCATGGTGGTTTGCTGCCTCCATCCTCCCATCACCTACATTAGGTATTTCTCCTAATGTTATCCCTCCCCAATCTCCCCAACCCTGCTATCACTTCCCTAGTCCCCCACCCCTCCCAACAGACTCCAGTGTGTGATGTTCTTATCCCTCTGTCCATGTGTTCTCATTGTTCAACACCCAGCTATGAGTGAAAACATGTGGTGTTTGGTTCTCTGTTCTCGTGTCAGTTTGCTGAGAATGATGGTTTCCAGATTCATCCATGTCCCTGCAAAGGACATGAACTCATCCTTTTTATGGCTGCATAGTATTCCATGGTGTATATGTGCCACATTTCTTTATCCAGTCTGTCTTTGATGGGCATTTGGGTTGGTTCCAAGTCTTTACTATTGTAAACAGTGCTGCAGTGAACATACGTGTGCATGTGTTGTTATAATAGATCAATTTATAATCCTTTGTGTATATGCCCAGTAATCAGATTGCTGGGCCAAATGGTATTTCCATTTCTAGGTCCTTGAGGACTTGCCACACTGTCTTCCACCTGGTTGAACTAATTTACACTCCCACCATCAGTGTAAAAGCATTCCTATTTCTCCACAATCTCCCCAGCATCTGTTGTCTCTAGATTTTTTAATGACCGCCATTCTAACTGGCATGAGATGGTATCTCAATGTGGTTTTGATTTGCATTTCTCTAATGAAGAGTGATGATGAACATTTTTTCACATTTGTTGCCCTCATTCATATATGTCTTCTTTTGAAAAGTGTCTGTTCATGTCCTTTGCCCACTTTTAAATGGGTTTGTTTTTTTCTTGTAAATCTGTTTTAGTTCTTTGCAGATTCTGGATATTAGCCTTTTGTCAGATGGGTAGATTGCAAAAACTTTTTCCCATTCTGTTGGTTGCCGGTTCACTCTAATGACTGTTTCTTTGGCTGTACAGAAGCTCGGGAGTTTAATTAGATCCCATTTGTCTATTTTGGCTTTTGTTGCCAATGCTTTTGGTGTTTTAGTCATGAAGTCCTTGCCTATGCCTATGTCCTGAATGGTTTTGCCTAAGTTTTCTTCTAGGGTTTTTATTGCGTTAGGTCTTATGTTTAAGTCTTTAATCCATCTGGAGTTAATTTTCGTGTAAGGTGTGTCAGGAAGGGGTCCAGTTTCTGCTTTCTGCACATGGCTATCTAGTTTTCCCAACACCACTTATTAAACATGGAATCCTTTCCCCATTGCTTGTTTTTGTCAAGTTTGTCAAAGATCAGATGGTTGTAGATGTGTAGTGTTGCCTCCAAGGCCTCTGTTCTGTTCCATTGGTCTATATCTCTGTTTTGATACCAGTACCATGCTGTTTTAATTACTGTAGACTTGTAGTATAGTTTGAAGTCAGGTAGCATGATGCCTCCAGCTTTGTTCTTTTTGCTTAGGATTGTCTTGGCTATGCGGGCTCTTTTTTGGCTCCCTATGAAGTTTAAGGTGGTTTTTTACAGTTTTGTGAAGAGGGTCATAGGTAGCTTGATGGGGATAGCATTGAATCTATAAATTACTTTGGACAGTATGGCCATTTTCACAATACTGATTCTTCCTAACCATGAGGATGGAATCATTTTCCATCTGTATGTGTCCTCTCTTATTTCCTTGAGCAGTGGTTTGTAGTTCTCCTTGAAGAAGTCCTTCACACATCCTTTGTTAGTTGTATTCCTAGGTCTTTTATTCTCTTTGGGGCAATTGTGAATGGCAGTGCATTCTTGATTTGGCTCTCTTTAAGTCTGTTATTGGTGTATAGGAATGCTTGTGATTTCTGCAGATTGATTTTGTATCCTGAGACTTTGCTGAAGTTGCTTATCAGTTTCAGGAGATTCTGGGCTGAGATGATGGGGTCTACTAAATATACAATCATGTCATCTGCAAATAGAGACAATTTGACTTCCTCCTTTCCTAACTGAATACCCTTTATTTCTTTTTCTTGCCTGATTGCTCTGGCTAGAACTTTCAATACTATGTTGAATAGGAGTGGTGAGAGAGGGCATCCTTGTCTAGTGCCAGATTTCAAAGGGAATGCTTCCAGTTTTTGCCTATTCAGTATGATATTGGCTGTGGGTTTGTCATAAATAGCTTTTATTATTTTGATATATGTTCCATCGATACCTAGTTTATTGAGAATTTTTAGCATAAAGCACTGTTGAATTTTGTCAAAGGCCTTCTCTGTGCTTATTGAGATTATCATGTGGTTTTTGTCTTTGCTTCTGTTTATGTGGTGGATTAAGTTTATAGACTTGCGTATGTTGAACCAGCCTTGCATCAATGGGATGAAGCCTACTTGATGGTGATGGATAAGCCTTTTGATGTGCTGTTGCAAT